>BOPP01000019.1:8815592-8883621 GCA_017312745.1 Gryllus bimaculatus
GGTCGCCGCGGTCGCCGACGTTTTAAAATACATTCGGCACAACGCAAATTACCCAAAATTAGCCATTAGGCGCAAACGCGGTAACGACACAAAGGGGAGCAGCGCGATTATTATACGGCAGGGAACACGGGGCTTAAATTACGAAAACGAGAGACAGAGACAGAGTGAGAGAGGGGTGAGGAAGGGGGGCCGCGAGTCGGGTGGCCGAGTCGAGTGCGCGATTCGCAGCGATTTATCAGCGGCCGGAACAAAGGCCCAGGCGGCGGTCGCCGCCTCCTCGACCCGGCCCGTTAATTGGAGAAGCCACCGCGGGAGGGGGCGGAGGCGAGGATGGGCGCGCGGGAAGACCTCCCGGCGCCCGGGATTCAATTACAGCCGGCTGGCGCCTTGTGAATATTAAACGTCCTGTGATGCCAACACAGCCGGCGGCGAGGGCAGCGGCGCGGGTGGTGGGGCGGCGGTGGCATGTTGGTAATGCCGGAGGAGGAGGAGGTTTGGAACGGTGGTGGTGGTGGTTGTGGCGGCGCCAATACAGACAATAATATCGTGCAGACAGCGACCTCTGAACGGTTTCGACAGGGATGGCAATGGGTCCGCCCAAACAATCGGAGATATTTCCGCTGGAGGCAGGCTAAGATCGTGGCGGAAGGTACAGCGTCGTCGATGGAACTGGAGAACGCTGAAGTGGGGGAGTGGGGGCGACGATGACGAGCCTGGTCAGAGAGATCGCCGGCCGGATACGTGTATCCGATTAACTGGTAAACGAGCAGACACGCGGACGCGCCGCCTGACAGGTGCGCCCGACGGGAAGCGATGGGGAGAGGACGGGGATGAGGAAGCGGCGCGATGAGGAGGCAGCGCACGATGTGAGAGGATGCAGCGGACGGGCGTCGGATTTACCAATGTACCAAATGAATATTGATACAAAGATCGCAAACGTTTCCCTTATTTAGACAGGCACTAGTGCAGAAGGCAGCTTTTAATTCGAGAAGCACCACATCTTCATCATGATTTATTACGTGGATGTTCAATTTAGAATGAGATTTTTTTGTGCAATGACTCAAAGCAATGACAACAAAGTTAAGTTAGTTTCAAAAAAATATTATAGTAATATATTATCCATGTTAGTTTTTTTCCCTCTACAAAACAATGAAACCTATGTTTAGTGTCGTTTAATATGTCAAATATTTGTTGCATGAGATGTTTAATCTATTATGACTTTATACTACGCCGAGCAAATAAAACAGCATTTCTGTCGCTCTCGTACTGAAAGACGTGAATGTATTATTGTGCACATTTTTGTTCATACGGCACGAATTCCGGGTCACAAACTGATACATCCCGTAATTGCTATACCACCGGCTTCAAAACAAGCTCCAGTTTGCTCACATCCTGAGCAATTATTTATGAAACATTACACGGAACGTTTTCGTAAGTAGAGATGTATACTATTATAAGTACAGTGCTCAAAGATTCAACTGGTACAAGTACGGATTCATTATTCAAGTAAAACATTGAAAAATGTTAAATGTTTTAATGTACCAGTTTCTGTAGGAAATACGTATTTGATTAATGATTTCTCAGAGTCAATTAGTATGTTAAAAATGTAAAATGCAAATATTTTTCAGACCTTCTGCCTGTAAACTAAAACTTGCCTGCACTGTTTATTGGCTGAAAAAGTTGCGGTAGGCGTACAGCAAAGTTGACTGTTACGTACGTGTACCTCAAAGAAGTCACGGCCCTAAGGCAACTGGGTATCGAAGTAAAGAAAACACAGCGGCGACATTAATCAATAAGGCTGCCGACTCGATATTGAGAATGTTCCTAAAAGTGTACTTGAAAGTTTCCGTGAATTCGTACAAGAAAGTAATGTACACAACTTGTACGAAAGTGAGTTTTGAATGAGAAATTAATGTCAAAACTCGGCGAGAATCGTCGTTACGTCTGTCAACATTTCATTGGATTGCCAAAGACTCAATTTCCTTTCGAGGTACGTAGATCACTTCGTCATTAAGAAGACAGTATTTTTTATATTAAAATATTTTTCTTGTAATTTATTTCTGAAATTGCCTAATATATTTGCTACCTCATGTCAGACAAAAGGAACTATTTGATCTTGTGGATCACATTTATCGATGGATATTGATGTAAAGTGCAATAATTTCATCATATAGCAATCGCATGAAATAGGAAGGTGGCAATGCGTTACCTTGAATATTTCGTAAATATAGAGCGCTCTACAACTGACGGTGATTATAAAACTACATCTTACAAATATAAAACGTATTTTGTACGTATTTTGTAGTGTATTCTTTTTTTGCGTACAGTTACGGTCTGTCAAATCAATGCAACAATAAAAGAGAACACGGTGAAATAATTACAAATATATAAAATTTATATCTACTTTATATTAATAAGTACGTTACAATCCCATTTGAAGGTATATCCTGATGTCACTAATCCATAGTAATCCACGCTAGCCCACTGTACGAACAGTAAATTTAATTTTTGCTTGCACGTTACTTGACGTTCCAACACAAGAACGACATACTAATTTGTGACGCTACCAAAATTTGTCGTATCATTCATCTTAAGTACACTCGTGTTAACGTGGCTCAACGATGTAAGTTTAAAACTAAATTTGATGACCTTTTATAGACAGTGACACACAATTCCAACAGTACCTTGGACCAGGTATTCTCCAACAGTGACGACCTGGGCTCGGATTCTTATGACCGAAAAATTCTTTGAAAATGCCCTATAAAATGACTTAAAAACGGGAAAATAACCGATAAAAGTGCTTAAAATTAAGGGGGAAATGACGTAATTTTCGAAAATACAAAAAAAATTAATAAATGTTTGTTTATTTAATGAATTTTACAATGTGAAATAAAATGTATTTATATAAAATTATATTTAATATAAAGTCTTTCTTTTAGGAGAAAATGTAATCCTTAGCTCCGATCTTCCAAGCGTCAGTTTTGAAAGGTCGATTAAGTGCAATCAATTTCGCAGATCCGTGAAATTTTGAGAGTTCAAAAAATAGAGTCCATTGCATTGAGTGAATTTCGTCATAAACTGATAATACAATAAAAACTATATTTTAGTGTGTCATTGTAAATTCATGAAATATTCACAAATAAAAAACACGAAAAGGAAAGAAAATCAAAAAAAAAAAATACAAAAATGACATAAAGGTCCACAAAAATTATCTTCAAATTGTAAATTGGTAAAACACCCAATAACAAGACATTGCTATCACATACAAGTCGTGATAAATATTCACTTACAAGTTAGCTACGACTAGACTGCACCAATGAAAAGATGACATGCCATCAGAATCCGCGCCCTGGCGGTGGCACGCGCAGATACAAGGCGGGTGGACCTTTCCGCGGCAGCGTCTCTGCCGGCGATTTACTACCGCCGCGTCCGTCTCTCCGTGACTCCCGGCGGATTAATTTACGCGCGTCCGAATCAATTACGCGCCGCTCGCACCGTGCCGCCGCCGCCACCGGGGACTCCCATAAAACACGCGGCACCGCTCTCGCAGACAGTAACTACGACGGCGGAGGCGGCGGCGGCGAGGACGGTGGTCACCGGCCGGCCGGGTGCCGCGTGGGTTGCCCATATTTGCGCGACGATTATCGGTGACACGTCGCCGACTCTCGAAATACGCGTCGATCGCCACCACCACCGCCGCCGCCGCTGCCAGCCTTGGCCCGGCGCCACCTGCCCCTGCACCGCCGCCACCGCAGCAGCCACCGCCGCCTCCTCTGTCGGACGTCGCCGCCGCTACGGCAATATTTTTGATGGCAGTTAAGTGATGGCTCCTTGAGGGCTTTTTAGCGCGTTTCCATTGCTGGTTAATGCGCAGTCGACACTCATAATCGTCGGTGGATCCCGTTGCGCGCAAATATATGAGTTGGCTAGGTCAAGTGCTTCTTCACTGCGGCAGATAAGGTTACACAGGTGCTGTTGGGAAGAAGGAAAGAACTCGTGTCACATCACATGTTTTTTTACTTTATCTGCGCACAATTATAGCAACATTTACTAACTTACAGGACTTTTTTGTTGAACACTGATTGTTCTTTACAATACAATGAAACATTTTCGTTATTCGCAATGGCTTTATTGGCCGCCATTTGCCCGGACCTCCCTCATACAGTTATAAAACACGACTAGATTCAGAGACACAGAAAACTATCTTCGAGATTTACTTACATTAAGAAAGATCAAGAAAACAGACATGTGAAGAATCGCCAGAAAGGGGGGGGGCGTTAAAGAGAAGATAAAATATAAAGAAAAAGGAGGGGGATTGAATAAGAGAGAGGAGGATAATTTCAACACGCTTGGAAAGTAAGTACTTACAATTTTTTGTGAACATCAAAGAGATTTTTTAAAGAAATGTGCAATTTTTCATAACAAAATATTGAAAGCAAAATATTTCAATATAAAAGGTGAATGAAAATGGGTTTATTAACGAAGACTACATACTCTTTCGTAAAATAACACATTAAATTTCATAATATCACTTTGATATATAGATTTAAAAAGATCAATTTTCACCTCGCATATCGCCCTCTAATTACCCTCTCTCATTCCTCGAACCCTAAAGACTTGTTTTCTTTGAATGACTATATAATATTCAATTAATACCAACTATGGGCATGAAATGTGCTTAACTAATCTATTCTTAATCTAAAAGCTTTCAGAAATGAACGGGAGGCAATCACAAGGTAGTGTCGGAGGAAATCGGATTAGAAAGTCAACCAATGGATTGAGTCAATCGGTATTTTATTTACTTGTAGTAACTATTTGAAACTGCAAATTAAAGCTATAAATCACTAATCAGCAGTGCCTGGGACAATGATTTTAAAAAATGAGAAGGTAATGAAAATATTTAACAATAGTTAATCACATTGTTCATTCAACATTTTCATTTTTGGCAGTATTGGTAAGTTCCTGAACATAAGTACAAAATGGATACTTTTTTTTTGCATACCAAACACTCCATTGTACACGAGATCTCCAGAAACGCTACTTTCGAATCCATCACCACCCTCCCTCCAACGCCTCCGCGTTTCACAATTTGCTCTCTTTGCCCCCAGGGGCGCCCGCCGCCTCCCGAGCTCCTTCGCACGGAAGCTCTTCCCATCCGAAAATCCTTTGACGGCGCTTTCCCCTCGAACTCACGTCACCCACCCAACTCAGGCCTATCTCGCAGAGATTCACGGATTCGACTCGAGGAGGGGACCTCACAAAGGCATAGACCATTTTTGAAGCGAGACAAAACTACAGTTAGAAGGAATTGAACCGGTAAGATGTCAATCACAGAAACAATATTAAACCAGTTTTTGTTTTTGGTTTTAATTGATTAATAATTTTTATTAAACAATAGTCCACTATTTCCAACTTACGTAAATAGGAATGTTATCTATTTACACTCATCTCTTCTTGCCGTTAAAACATAACAATTTAACTTCATTGTAACCAATCCACTTGAGACTATAGTGAGATACTGATAATAGCCAAGTCTCTACTCCATATCTCCAACGCCTTTAACACATGTCCAAATACCACCACGTCTCTACTCCACTACTTTCAATACATAGTCTCACCAATGTGACAAGAAACGTAGGAAAAATAAATTTAATATAAAACAGGAAATTTCTTCAGAACAGTTGGCCCATTTACACTGCAAGGGGAACTGTTATCTGCCCTTTCTGAGCCCGCGCATATCTCCACGAAGGCGGAAATTTCGTCATGTCCGGGCAGCCCTGGTGCACAACCAACGCCCCTGCGCGGCCGCAGCTCTCATAACTCCCTCGACGCCCTTTCCTCTCCATCAGTTCGCGCGTCGCCCTTGCTCCTAGGCAAATTCCCACGCGCTGTAAATATATACTTAACGCGGTTAATTGTCCCCCTCCCCCGGGGGAAAGCTGCGCGCTGCTGGGCCTCGCCGCTCCTTTCTCCCGTAAGCGTCGCCGATTGTTTCGCGCGAAAGCCCTCCGCGGCCTTGTCGCCTCCTCCGAGACCGTCTCAGCCGCACGTTTCCGCGTGATCAATGGGGCAGTCCCACAGAGCTCAGGGGAAGCGATATACAGTGTGCATAGAATGCAGCTAGCCCTCCACAATGGTATTTTTCACGTACGAAACTAACACCTCGAGTGGCTCATGGACAGCGTGCTAGCTTACACTGGTGCGAATATTGTTGGTTCGATTCCCGGTCGAGGAAAAAATACAGCTTTTGCTTTTCTAATACAGTAGCCTCAGTTTCTTAGCTGTGTGCGATGATAGAAATACGACAGTCTCGCCTCAGTCACCTTTACTTCAAGGCGTGAATAATAAATTAAAACCGGATTAATCCGATCGTCCAAATGCCAAATACATCAGTGAATTTCACCGCATTTTAGTTTCTTTTTTAATTTTAAACATCGTATGCTGCTGTGACAGATCATAGAACGGCGGTCGACCTTCGTTCCGAACGGAGAAAGTGGTGCCCTGGAATATATCACACTTTTGGGTCGGATATTAAGCCACTTTCTAGAACACTTTCGTAAAATGAAAAATAGTACTTCCAGTTTCGTCTTATTCACACTCATATCGCAAGACTTCAGAACAGGGTTTCTATCTCACATTTTGACGAAAATTAATGCTTTGGAATATACAAAGCACTATTGCCTGACCTGCGTGTTAAAACGATTTTCAATTCAGTTCTTACACAAAACTATAAAAAACCAAACGAAATTGACACATTCATTTTTGTGAACATTTACTATAAACTTCAAACGTTCTAAATGCTCTCTTGAAAAATTATTTTATTTTCAGATGAACCTTGTCATTGTAGGCCGCAAGTAGGTAGAAGATCTTCCACATTTTTTGTAAGTAAACTAAGTAAAAAAAGTAACTTACAAAAACTGGCGACACGTAGACGTAGAGAAAATCTCGTACGTAGTTCCGAAAACACCCTGTGAATTGAAATGCGAAAGAAAAAGATACCATTCAAAACACTTACGTGAGGGCAGAAGTGCCGATTCAGGATGTTCTATGTAAATTCGAGTTGTGAATCACGGCGGCAGAAGTAGAAGCGAGAACCCCTCCAGGGCACCCAGGCATCGATCGGGAATGACGCATCGATATGGAAAACACACTAGGGCGGAGATCCTGACGCGTGCAGCTGAAATATTGCTGTTCCGTGCTTTGGTGGATGAAATTTATTTTGATAATCCAAGTTGTATAGCGCATAAAGTAATGAAGATAGCAGTTACTTTCAGAGTTTGACTTTCTTGGTTTCAATACTTTCTTTTTACATATTTAGTAACATGTTACTCTGCATAAATCAGAGCCATAATTATTTTGCTTTGAATTCCCCTACATTTCTATTTCACGAAAGTCTTCCAATCATAATCACACAATAAGAGTAAGAATCAATGTTATTAATTATTATTATTATTATTATTATATATTAAACATCCTCTGAAATTTTTCGAGCACAATTTTGTAAATGGTAAAATATAAAATAAATTTCTACAGAGAAAATGCGCAAGTTCAATATCACACACTCATTTATCACCGTAAACTACTGAGAATAAAACCCTCGAATGTACATTAAGAATAATAACATACATCAATAACAAATAAACCAAATCAATTAATAACAATATTTGCGCAGCGTGAGTCTCCGTACCACATTCTTAATGCTTACAACATTTATTTATACACTGATATTTAATAGTACATATATAAGTTTCAATTAACAACTTCCGCATAAAAATTATTAATTCCAACTTCAACTTCTAGTGCTCATAGGAAATCCCCGGGAAACTCACGAGGCAAGGAGACGCGGTAGAGTCTAGACTCCTCGCCTGGCCAAGCGTTCTCACGAGTGTAATCGGGCTCAATGAAGCATTTACTAATTAACAAATACCTCCTACTCAACTCCACTGATTATTATCACGACACCTCCTATCAGTTGTTTGTTCCAAAACAAGTAATTATTTTTGTTTTCACGAATTTTCCCAGCGGAATTAATCTCCCCTTAATTAATGAAGAGTTTCCATTGTCAAGACAAAACGTTATGTGATCATAGTAACTGACAATTTACGATATGCGATACGGTGAGCTTTTCAGCGAATAATTCGTTCGGAAGACTTAATGAAGGCAGGAAGTTTTGGAAGAAGAAGATAACCGTTTCAGTTTAGTTGCCAGAATATCAGATACGATCCTTTTTGGAAATGAACTGCTTTTTTTAACTTTAGTTAAAGAAAAACTGTCACAAAATGGAACAGCTCCGATTTTCGTTACACATGCTTCCTGAAATGTCAATGCAAGGCATTTATACCAGAAACAATACAATGACTTTGGAGATGGTCTCGTGGCAACAACACCGCTTACGAGACCCAGGTTGCTAGTCTAACGACCCAGGATTGCAAAATACTTCTTCGTTGGTTGGAAAAACTTTTACGGGTTCAAGTCGTATTATACTATGTAACAGTTATAGATAATATGAAAAAAAGTGTGTTATTGTAGCTCGACTATTTGCTACCTTATTTAATTTTTCTCTTACTTGTATATACTGTTAAGAACACAAAAAGTGAGTGAATACGGTACTACCTTATTATCAATTATAATGTACATATAAGTGTGTATATATACATATATATACATACATAAACATATAAGTAAACTTTAAATAATGGCTTATGTCTTATTTCTACCTCAATGACTCAATATAACAATTCCGAGTTAATTTTCCGACAAAAGGGTCTCTGAAAAAACACAGCAGTAGGAAACCAATTAAAAACATACTTAATCTAGTGGTTAACCAGAAGAGAGTGAGCAGAATATGCTCATACATTCAAATACATTATCGTCAACAACAAATTTAATACATTAGGCAATTTGAAAACAAAAATTACATGTAAAATATCAGCATTAAGTAAACATGTATTTAACTTTATACACCAACTCCCGCAACATTTCTCGTAACGGCGTCTGCGAGTACACCTGTACTTCAACGCTCAGACTTGGGATCAAATGTTACAATGTTGGAGCGGCGCTCTCAGTAAACCGCTGAACAGAATAGGAATAAATTGAAGCGTTTTCTGAATCATAACTAAGTACCATGCACGTGATTTAAGTGCATAGCTAGGAAAACATTCAATTAACGAGTTGACCAGAGCTGTCTCTTGAAACTTACTTGTATTAATACGGCACTTCATGCCCTGGTGTTCTGCAGATACACAAAATCTCTTTGACTGCATCAGAATGTGACTTGTCGAGCACTTGGGCAAAGAGAGTTGCTCAATAATCAGGGACACGTGTCGTTTGTGTAACCTCGTTCTATGAAATTTCTCACATGTCATTGGAAAAAAGTTATAATATTCGTTCCCTCTGCATTCCCTAGACGTTCTAGAAGTACTTTGTTGTTGTTTTTCTCTTATGTTTGATAGCTGTATATTACAGCGGTAGCACTAGAAGCAGCACTAGAACAGCGCGTCTCAGAAAATGATTTACATTTCATAGCTGCCCTGGGTTGTTTAACTTGCATTGCATTTAAGTGGATTAGAGAGTCCATCCACAACGTAGAGTAGCTGCTCCTCTCACGTTTTCTGAGGAAATGTGTTATACGGCATTGCACAGTGACGGAGCGTACGGGTCTTCATGCATTATTCTGTCAGAAATAATTATTGACTAGTAGGAAGAATAATTCTAGAACTCTTGACTATGCTAAGACGCATTTTTGAAGTTTTATTCCCGTAACAAAACATGTACTGCATATTATTTATACATATTATTTAAAAACAATTTCTCTTTATTTGAATGATACGAACACAATGCAGATTAAAAAGACATTGAGAGGTTTCAGGAAAGTTTCGCATGTTGGTTGTGAGAAATGGCGCAATCCGCTGAGAAGCTTCCTCTGTGAAAATATTTAGTAACTGTTTTATTAATATTCTGCACTAGCCCCCATCACCTGTGCGAGCCCCTTTGGTAAACAGAACTGGGCAATAATACACTCGTTCGTCTCTTCACGAGTTGTCGCGCAAAAGACGATAATGATTTATGTTCTATTAAAATACGGAATTTCTTCAACATAGTCCCTTGAATTATTTAAGACGCACATTTTTACACGTTTAGTTTTGGTACATATTTAAGGTGCATCAGCGTCTCGTTTTAATTTTTTGCATACTAGGCGTCTTCAACATTTGTATTGCAAATGACAGACTGGAAATAAACGATTGGTTTTGCAAATAACAGACTTATCTCTAAAGTACATGGAGTTTAAATGTGCAACTTGAATTCTAATAAAGAAGAACATTTGTCTTCTCAATCACCTCAGGCTTAAACAGCACAATTCTTTCCTTCGAGAGCAACATCAGATTATTGAAACCTGAAATTTATTGCATCAAGATCGGTCGCTTTCAACCCCATCGTCGCAACCTTTGTGCTTGCCTTTCCCCGGCCCCCACAGCACCACCCTCGCCCTGGGCGCAGCGTGGGCTCAGATGCTGATTTAGGCGGATGACAGCACAAGATGCGAGCACAGCGGCGGCGCAGCGCTGCCGCTCAATTTGACGCGATGATCGTCGTAGGCGTCAGATGGCATGGGGGGGGGCGGTGAGGAGGGGGAAGCGGTGGTGGATATGGCGCGGCGGGCAGTAGGGAGGAGGGTGTTACTGGCGGAGGGCAGAGGGCGTCGGGTAACGGGTGACGTTTAAAATGCGGTGGGTTGGGGGTAGGAGGGTAGGACACGGCGGGTAGGAAGCAGAGGGTAGTTGGTGTCGGGTAGGGGGCGTAGGGTTGGAGGTGGAGGGTAGGGAGAGGATGGTATGGGGCGGATGGTATGGAGCGGATGGGGGGCGGCGGGTAAGGGAAGGCGGGTATTGTGGAGAGAAGGTAGGGGACACAAACCCATTGGCATCCTCTCGCGCCGACATTTCCGCCAGCCCGTCAGTAGATATCGTTAGGCTACCTCAAGACGATACGCGGCGCGGGTTCGTCAGACGGAGAGGCCCGTCATCTCCTCCCCCGGCCCCTCACTGCGGAAGCGGCGACGTTCACGCAAATCCGCTTATTGCTGGCTTCGCATTGCCACGGCGACATTTAGAAAACTAAAGACACAATCTACTGGAGACGAAGAATATTCCCTGAAACCAGAAACAATTAACATAATGTCACACGATTCTAAACTTTATAGAAGTGTGATGTGCGTTGGTGCTGTCAACGCTCTGTCTTTGTGTGTGCTAAACAGAGTCGCTTCAATCATCCGCCAAGTCTAAGGAACATATTAACGTCTGTTATCTTCTTTACTTAATTGTAATAGTTTCTTTGCCTTAATAAACTGATAAAACAATATTTAGTGCGTTTTTATTACGGCCAGGAAACCATTTCCATTAAACATTCGTAAAATCATTGTGAACGAGACGGATATGCACAACGGAGTTCGTCACGCTTGGGAGATGATCTAATCTGAATTGGCGAGGAAACGGACCGCGCCGTCAAAACAAGAGATGATTAGAAGCAGTTCGGATCCCTAGTGAACAGATGATAAGTTTTAGTAAACGAGATCGTGCTCCTTCATGTGAATTTCTGTGTCCAGAATAAAAAATAAATAAAAAAATAATAAATGAACACATTTTAAGAATACAATTTCTGAACTTCCTTAGATGGCTGCAGCTCTTGTCATAGACGTGAGGCGCAAAGGCGATAGGAAGGAGAATAAAAAGTTGCAGGAAGAATGGAGAATAAATCACGCGTTACGTTACATCAGCAATGTAGTATCGTACACAAATACCGGCAAAATGTCACTCAAGTACACATCAAGAGTTATAATTTGTTCTTTCCCGAAGATACACCAAGAAATAAATTGCTTGTGCATGACTCTGATGCCGTCGACATGACTCGACTCTGAGGCCGTCCCGTTCACCGCGTGGACAAGAGATAAGAGGGCGCGGAGGTGGAAAGTAATGGAGCGCCAACGCACACCGGGATTAAGAGAGCCGAGCGCTGACAAATTGGCCTCTCGCTGAACCCGGCCGGCTCAGCCATGCATGAGCGCGCACTCACCCCTCCGGCATCCCACTCTCCGATAGCAGGCACCATTACACAGGCACTTACCTGTAAAAAAGCAGAAAGTGTATTTGTAAACATACGTATTACACGTATTAAGTACAAAATATTATGAAATAAATTCAGAATGTCACATCTTTCGATATATTTTTTTAATATTTTGAAATATTGTTTCATAATGAAAAAAAATCACTTACCAACTTTTATGAATACCAGCAATATTCATAAAAAGTAATGGAAAAAGTAATGTAGAGTTGATTGTAATATTATTTACAGTTGTTAAACATCCTTCAAGCATTGTTTGTGAAAATTATTTATAATCCGCTTTGGAAAGAATATACTTATTCACATTTATAACATTTCATTAATTTCTTTTGCACCTTTTCAAATAACGTATTATTGAAAATACTGGCATTGTTTCTATGAATCACGTCACAATTGTAACATGAAGTTAGGTAGAAGTGTTCCAAGGTACATACCAACAAAGGACGCTTTTTAAGGAGATCAAAACTGAATTACCACTTCTTGCATCTGACACGATGTGTTTATGTGATTCTTTAAGTGATCTACTAAAATTTAGAGACATTTAAAATGTCTCGAATAAATTATTTAGGAACTAATATCTTGAAGATATAAGTAATAAAAGTAACACATAATAGAATATTGATTGCCGTTACAAAAAACTCCATCACACCAGTTATTAACATTATTTCTTCCACTATTTAATTTAAACACGACAGCATTTGAATATCTAGTAGTGTGTACTCAAATTCATCTTTCAGTTCGCAAATAGACAAAACAAAGGATAAAGCAACAAATAATGCAGCACCTGTCCCAGATGAGCCCCAAGTGCTCCTAGATCTAAGACTACGAACGACGTTATAGTGCAGCATCTCATCGGAACGAACGAACTCATTTGTCCCCCATGTCACTGCGAGCGATTTCTAGGGCGCGCGTAGGCAGGGAGGCACAGGTGCCGGTGACGTCACAAACGAGATAACTCGTCGCCTCTCCCCGGCGCGCCGCGGCGGTGCATAACGCCCGCCGGAATAAAAGTGCGAAGTGGGACAAGCGAGAGGCCGGCGCCAAGGCTCCGCGCCGCCGCCGCGCCCGGCCGGCGCCGAGGGGCGCCGCAGCTGGCGACGCGCAGGCGACAGCAGCCAAGGAAGACATGCGGGTGAAGCTCAACCATTATTTTGTGCTTCCGGGCGCGTCAGCAGCTAAGGTCACTAGTCCTCTAGGTGTAGTGCAAGTTGTTTTCTTTATCATGGGAGGTGGCTGTGTTCTCCCATCGGGGCACCGCTCCTACCAGGATAGGCTCTAAGCTCCCGGCTTTTTTCCAACATGTGTGGTAATGTAGTGCGTGTTAGTGTAACTGTATGTAAGAAAAGGCAAAGGAAAGGGCAAGGAAGAGGAAGGAATGATCGCCCGCGTTCAGTGGCCCATTTGATAGGGAACTGCTACGGTTTTCGCAGCGGCCGGCTGTCAGAATTCTCCACCAGACAGAGGGAAAATTCTACCTAGCTAACTGGTGTCAAAAATCCTGCCACCGTCGGGATTAATTTCCGAAGATCTGCTCAGAGGAATTGCAATGGCATCAATTGATGCCCTGATCAATTGCAGTAAGTTTGAAATGGGATAACGGAGCAGATAACAGAGAGTTCTTACAAGACGGGAATTTGAAATCGTAGTACGTAATAATTGAAATCAAAAGAAATAAAGAATCTTTAGAATAATAAGTTATAGCGTGCCGAACAATGAAAAATATGTGCGCCCCGGAGAATGTGATTACTGACCTCTAAACCCCCAGTGCACAGGTTCGAGCCCGGCTCTTGCTTCTCAAAGGGTGAAAAATCCCACAATGACCATGTATTGCGCATGGCATGGCAGCTACCCTGCAAAATTAATTCCTCCAGCCATTTAGCGTCCTAACGAGATAACGCTTTCTCTCAACCACAAAGCTGTGTCAGACATTGGCGGAGAAAGCGAGTCATATCTAGGGGCTTCAGGGCTACGCTCTTCTGCATGTAAAGATCTCCTAAAACCGCGCTGGAGTTAGGCTTCAAAGGAAGCTTGGGACAAAAGCAGGTGTATAGAACTACCAATCGCGGCCAGTCACTGAGTCCCTGCATAAAAACCCATATGATAATACAAATAAAAAAAATGTATGTGAAACTAGTTGGATTGGAAAATTCCTATAAATATCTAAACTCGTATTGAACAATCTGCTAATTTTTGAATTAATACATACACAAGAAATGTTATTGTATCATGCATTTATGTACTATACATGTTTATATCTACAAATAAAAGTATAGAAAGTTTAAGAATGTAGCCCCCAGTTTTAAAATTAAAATGCTTTAATTTTCCGCAAGATTATAGTACATTAGTGCAGAATTCGCGTGATGTTGCGTCAAAAATGACGTATTGTTAAGCCATGAACATATTAGTCGTAAACGACAAATTCAGGAAAATGTCAATCAAAATTCCATCATTAGATGCCGGTACATGCACAATAGAACATGCTCTTCAGAACTGTCGTGTCACGTATTTCGAATTCACGACTTGTTAACACTCTAAAGATAATCGCAAACGGCATGACAAAACACGTTTTTTTTCACACATACGATCGAATACATATACGATCTATAGATACGAAAACACAATTGGGGCCTCTGAATTGACGATCTCCAGCGTTACGATAGAACTAAAGCGCACAACAACAGTCCAGCAGAATTATCGTGTGTAATCATGTCTCGTAGTGTTTGCAATACAATTCAAATGATTACGATAAGTGAATTGGTTCTTAACTGAGGCAGCAGCATACGCTGCAAAATAGTTATCTCTACAACGAAACTTCATGTTAATAGACAGAGCCAGTCGACTAAATGATGACTTCATGGGAATCATGTAGCGTTAGCGGTACACACTTCCCTCACAGTTCGGTGGTAATTCCATCAGTCGTAGTCTTAGAATGAAATATTGTGTGAAAATTCTCTTTACATTTCAAACGTTGCAGGTCGTGTAGTTGTCTCTAACGTGCATCGTATCGTTTTCGATACGCCTCGTCCGTGCAAAACCCGTATAAACTAAACAATATTGCAACCTTGCGGCTTAACTCATTAGTCAGGGTGTTCGCTTTCCATGACGCGACCTCGGGTTCGATTCCCTGTGTCTGAAAAGTCACTTCTCAAGTTGAGAAAACCAGAATATGGCGTGATAATGACTCCGTGCCAAACACATGTACCCCTTAACCCATGGCCATGAGGCCATGGTAGGCCATGGTCCCGTACACGGACCGACGCGCCAAATACTAACAATGTAGACAGTACGGTAGTTGTAAGAAATAGACTTCCGAAATTTCATTGACAGAACCCCAAAAGAAGTTGCCATTTCATGTAAAAACGAGAAAAGAAAAAATTCAACTAGATCGGTTAACTAAAGACCTGCTTCATCAGCCCAAAAGTTTAAAAATTCAATTTTTCTTTTAAAAAAATTGAATTTCCCGCAATAAGAGCAGAAAGAGGCAGCCTATAAACGGGAGAGCGGTGATTGCTACTTTGGAGAGAGTGATGTGGGAAAGGGTCCACACATCTTCCCACGCAATTCATTCAGTAACAGCGTCGGAGTGGCAGGTCACATACGAGACATCTCGCGTAGGCGGTTGCGGGTTCGCTGAAGTTCAACTTTCGAGCGAGAAACTGTGTTATGTCACTTACCATTACGCCCATGAGCGGAGCGCATTCATAAAATCACAGGACCTAAACATCAATTTCAACCAGCTAGGAGGAAACGAGCCCAGACACTCCACATTAAGCAGGTTATTCCGCTAAGTTACTAGCTGTACGATCGTGTCGAGATTTTCTAATACCCATTCATAGAAGCAGGAAATTAATAAAATATTGGTAAGAGACATAAATATTTTTCTTCACACAAGCGCAATATATTGGCACTGGTAACATACAAACAATACACGAAAACCCTTTAATCACTCATTCAGGTAAAGGCAGGAGAGATTTACTTGCTTATTTATTTATTTTTACAACCTTTTTGGACTCAGTTTGGATCTATCATTAAATTAGGATGATTGGAAAACGATATATATTTTAATCATAGATCGTATAAAGATCGTAGAGGTCGCATAAAAATTAATTTGATGTCCTATAAGAAGTATAATAATGGAGACATGATCAAGAGACTGAACTGTATGTATTTCTATAGATGTAAAACTATACACTCCAAATTTCTAATCCCAATTTCTAAAACTATACACGCCTTTCTAACCTAAGAATCGTACTATTACGAACAATCCATTATAGCATGTTTGACAATAAAACAGAAGATTTGTTGTCAAATTTTGTTGTTGTTCAAATTTTACTGTTCCACCGTTGACTTTCAGGAAATTCCGAAACAGTTGGGTATATCGTTCCCCAACCGCACGAAAATTTAGTATTTCAGTTTCATTGAGCACACAGACTGAGTGCAAACATTCCCCATGTTCACCAGCAACATTTACCTCTGACCTGCCCGAGGCTGCGCGCAGAGACCTTCGATCAGCGCCCACGCTCTCATCCGCGCCTTCGCCGCCTCCTTCGCCAACGCCCTCGCGGCCTTCGCGCCCATTGACATTCAATCGCGCGGAAGGGGCCACTCGCAATAAACATGTTTGCAATCGCCCCTAAATGCCAAGGGGCGAAGAGGGCGTAGGTGGACATGAAAGCGACAAACGATCCCCAAACGCCACAACGATGGGTCACAGAACCAGTGAATATAGCGACGTCTGTTCAGAATCTTTGACGGCGAATAGAACGTAAAGGATAGAAAGAACATAAATAAAGAAATAGAATATTAGTGACTTTCGTGGAGACAACACACACGACGAATGAATGCCAATAGAATCCCCATTTGGCAATGCCCTGTAGAACCACTGGCAAAAGAGATGTCGGATATATATGGTGAAATGGTATAATAACAATAATTGTGAAAAAGGAAGAAGAAAGGAATAATATTGAGAAGATGGAACAGGCACGTGTGCCTACTCCTTGAAGTGAAGAAGGAAGAGAAGAAGAAGTGATAGAAAGATGGTGACGATGGTAAGACAAGGGCTACAGGTGAGCGGCGGGTGTTTGTTACTGTGAGAGAGGACTTCATGAAGACTGTTACGAGAAATAACACAGGGAACAATATATTTTCCTCCAAGAAGGTAGAGTGCGAAACATTTTCTATTTTATAAGTAGATTACGAATACCAAAATGAAAACGTCATATCGCGTCACAGTTTTTATGTACCTTATCTTTATACCGTATTATACCGTATTTTGCTATTATTGCAAATGCATTTAAATTACACCTGTAACATAAGTAGACTCAATACACATAAACTCTATTCAAAAATAAAATATTTATTCAGTTAATGTATGCCACTTTTATGGGATATCAACAAAATGAGGCTTTCATATTGTTGTTGTTGTTTGTTTATTTTTTTACTTTCCGTATTCCATGACTGTCGTCTTTATTCTTGCGTCTGGTAAACGCGCTCAATTATGAGTAGGTCTTAGACGATGTTTTGAAAACAAGTCATGTGCACCCTACTGTGCATGTTTCCTACTGCGCAACGGTCACTGGAGGGAATTATTTTAGCCCCTTACCTTTTCGCAAATATACAAGGGTGGCAAATTCCGAGTCAGTCAGTGTCGTGCAGAGCTCTACCTGCTGTGAGGGCATTATTTTAAAACACATTTTAAAATGTTTAAAAAACTGAACATAACTTCAAAAATTGAACATATTAAAATAATATTAGAATAGATCATTAATTTACACGACATGCCATTTTATGTGTTAAAAATGGATTCATTATTCCAAACTAAAATAATTTCGATGGATTTATTGTAAGCGCAGAGCTTATATCTTTTGAAATTTATTTTCTGAAGCTTATATCGTTTACTTGAGTGATGAAATATCTCAGTGATGTGTATGGGTGGTATAATGAAGCCTTATAAAAAAGCATTTACTCGTAATTGTATTTAAACTCACAGAAATATAACGTGTTATTTATGTAAGAAAAACATTTTTTTTCAAATTTATTTATTACTGAATGATCTACGAACATCCGAATCTTATCCGCGGGATCTCAAAACAGAAATTCCAAAGACTCAATGTTTTATCACACTGTTCACCAAACCCATTATTATTTTTTAAGTGACCGTTTTCACGCCGACCAACAATTAGACCCTATTCGAGACGGTGTAAGTGAATTCCAGACCCACCCCAAGACGCATCTCTCGTTCCCTGAGATAGCAATAAAGAACCTTCTTCTTAATTCGTTAGCTCGCTCGTGAACGTGTTGACGGCGTCGGAACGTTTAACGAGCTGACGTGCACAGACACCGCGCTTTCTGGAGCGACGGCGGCAGGGGTTTAATGCCACGCTGGCGGGTGCAACGGAGCCTAAGTATAGATTGGCCTCACAATTATTAGCCACTTGTCACCCCCGGTGCGTAATGAAGGGGTGATTATGATAATGGCAGGTTGCTGGAGCGTCGACGGAAGAGGTCAGGCCAACGCGGGCGGCCGCACTGGACCGTCGTTCCGCGAAGTGGCGAGTGAGGGAGCAGAGGCTGTGATTACGGCCTCGAGTTGGCCTCCCTCGCCTCCTGCACCTATGCTGGATGGGACAGGAACGGCTTACTTCGCTTGCGTTGACAAAGGGCTACTGTTAGAGAGACGCTACTGTTTGCGACGCCGAACCCGCGTCTAAGCAGGTGGAAAGGGGCTTGACCTGTACTAATACGTTTTTAAAATTCTGTTACTTGCGTAACAATGTTGTAAGCCTTTTTTTGCGTTGAACGAGAAGTAATCCTACTTTAACAAAAGACAGTCTTACATCAAGTCAAATCATAAAGCATTGCATTTTCTCTCTATCGGGCAAGGGATCAGCTGCGTTAGAATCCGGGGTTCCCAGACAATCGCCCATTCCGGGACCCACGATGTCTCGAACTGATTAACTTCTACGACTTCACGGTGCTTGGTTAAGAAGTTCGGCTACAATTGAAATAGTTAACTTAAACTCCATGCGATTAAATCGTCAGATTGCGTATGGATTGAATGACAAAATTACCACTTCATGCTATGAGAGAACTTGGAAATACTTCTTCCTCTCATTAAATTGTCTCATTAAATTCACATCTGCCAATTATATATCGCAATATTTTTCACGTTATTAACTTCCATTATTTTTTTCAGTCCACATAACTTTAACTAAACACACCACCGATATCTCACCACAGGTCGAAGGAATGTTGAATGATGCCATGTTGAAAGACACTCTCGCCCTTCCTTCAAAAAATACCAACTTTAAAACATGTCCAGCATTCAAGAAAACACGCGAGTCTCAGTAGAGTCGCATAAAATGAACAAGGAAATGGAATTTTCTTGTTGCACGTCATTCCCAGCTCCGCTGCTGAATATATGACAGTATATCACCAAAAAACTCAATGCTAAGCAACACGTGACCCCGGGGTCACATACTAGAAGGTTTCACTATTTTCAACAATGGCAAGAGTAAATACGGCGAACATATTCCCCTGCACTTTTTATATTGAAAAATATGATGCAATTTTAGAGTGAACCTTCTTAATGCTGTTTTTATCTCCATTTCGAGCTTCAGTTTCAAGACGTACGACTCGCGAAGGGAAAATGTTAATCATGAGGGATAAAAAAGTTACAATAGCATCAATTATTCCAATGTATAATAATGTTTATGAACAGTATTTGTAATAGTGTGAATAACACGTTAAGGTAAATATGATAAACTTCACTGTGATTCAATATTACGTTTAATTTACGAAATGTTCCTCTCATATTAGCGTTTTTTGTTGTTACTAGTTTCCAAAATGAATAGGGTGGAATGTAATGTCTGAATATCGATTTTATCTCAGCATTCGTCGTAACCAGTCTTGGCTCAAATTCTCGAAGTTTCTGATTCTGAATATTGCAGATTAGAAGCATTCGAAATATTTTTGAATTCGGAATCGATAATATTTAAGGTTCATCTACCTCTATTTAACGTTAATATTTTACTTTAATATTAATATTTTACCATTATTTCTATACTTTACTATATTTAATGTTTAGTCCATGAGAGGTAAGAAATTTATTGTAGCTGTAGCCTGACGAATACTTTTATCCAACGGACTCGCGTGCTTGCCTCTCCCTAATCAACGGCACCACGGGCACCGCCTATTTCGTAAGCAGAACCGGGAAGTATGAGATTTCTCATCAATTTGTTGACAACATAAATCAACCACGCCAATAATATTATTACATTTTTTCATCACAGCAATTGAATCACATCCCATAGCAATTAATCAAGTCTGAGAAACGTATCGTGTTCAGATCTTCAGGAATGGATTACTTCTGAATTTCAACACATATTTAACTCAACGCATTTCATAAAATGACATTTCTTTGATTATAAATCTGGAATTTATGACACAATAAAAATAATTTAGAGATATGATGGATCTTGACTTGATGACAGTTACACGGACAGTTATATTTTGTTGACGTACTAATTCCGTAATACTGTACATGCTGCTTGCAATATATTGGACTCACAATTAATGACATTTCATTTCGCATTAGCCACATGAAAATGTAAAATGTATTGGAACTGATAAATCACGCTACTGAACTAACATTAAAAATTAAAAATAAAAACACGTATCCCAAACTTCTGCATTCGGAAAGTAGACTCTAGTAGCAATGAGCAGGAATCTAAATGGAATTTTTATAAAATTTCAAACAAATTATGAAGTATTCGAAACGAGAAGTCACACCACTCATTAATTGAACAATTTAAGGAAACGAATTTCAATGGGAAAACACACAAGCTAATCGGGATTAAATAACAATTAATAAGGAGTCAGAATTAAAAAAGGTGTAATGTCCGTTGTCAATCTTAACGCTGCCACAATTTGTGGAAAGCAGGAGAAGTCTTGTGTCACCTACGAGAAAAGGAAAGGCAATAAGATAGAATGGAAGTCACTCCATAATAACGTGAATGACCACTTGATGAAATGGTTGGAGATGAAAACGCCCTGAGCAAATGCAGTAAGCCGAGAGTCGAAATGAAAGAAAACAAGCACATGAGGGAAGTAAAGAACAAAAATGGAGATGTTAATGTAGATGAAGGACGTAAGTTAAAATGACAGGTGATAAAAAGTAACTGCACATAGAAAAAAAGAAACAAAAACGAGTAATAATAACACCAAGAAGAAGAAGAAGAAGAATAAGAAGAAGATGATGATGAAGTTGATGATGATGATGAAGAAGAAAAGAAGAAGAAGATGAAGAAGACGAAGATGAAGATGAAGATGAAGAAGAAAATAGCCCAAATGGTTAAAACGATAGACTAGACCAGGGGAAAGAAAGCACAACAAGAAATAAACGGAAACACTGGTGGGTGCCGGGAGTGAAAGAAGGGGGATGGCGATTTGCGACGCCACCCGAGAGGGAGGCACCGATCGTAAAAGTGACCGCCGCGCGGCGCCAGTGCCGGGCGGCTGGCAGCGGCCGCGCCGCGAAGTCTAATTAAAGCCGGGCTTATTCCGCTGATTTAGCGTTATCGTTAGTCGCGGACGTTGAGGCATGGGCGCGGGCGCGTGTTATCGTTAGGGGAACGAAGCGCCAGAATTAGTCGCGCGCGGGTGCTCGCCCCGCCCCGCCCCGCCCCCGCCTCGCGCTGAATAATCGGCGGCGCCGGACGAGCGCGCAGGCGTCACGTCGCGACGGCCCGAGTGCAATCGCGACACCCACTCTCAAGACGGCTCTGGCAACGCTTCCAGCTTGCAGCACGTTGTATTCTCTCAGCGAACGGACCGCTGGTCTCAAAATTATTCTGCGATGTCTGACAATTCATCATGACAACAAAAAGTTGTTCCATTAAATTATTATTATTATTATTATTATTATTATTATTATTATTATTATTATTATTATTATTACTATAATTATTATAGAATCTATTACAGTGTTGCTCAATTGTCGGCCCGCAATTCCATTTATTGTGGCTCGGAAAAGACAATTAGGCAAGTCCCTTTCATGCACATCGAGAATGAATATTGTACGCCTAGCGCACGTGCCTTGCCGAGTTCAACTACCCCTTTAATGTAAAAATAGGTTATGTTTATATTCCATAATTTTTTTTGTAAATGCTGAAACTGAAAACCATCCCAATATGTTTCACTGCGTTACGCATGATACGGCCTGATATTCCGCATTGTTCAATGCCCCCACACCTCCCATTTCAGAGTAGGCGGGCGAAGTGCTGAGCTCAATGAAAGGAATAAAAGGGGAAGGTGTGAATCGTCGGAGAAATAAAAATACGTGGGCCTGCAATCATATTAAAGGTTTTAGTTGTGACCCTTGATGACTTGTAGGTTGGAAAACCCTGATCTACTCAAATTCAATAAAAAAATCAAAATGTCTTACTTTTTCTGTTATTCTGGATTGTTTTCGATATGCGATTGGCAAAGTATCGCTATTCACAAGTCACTATAAGCGTTTAAATATTTCGATTCGCGATTTTTCGCGACGATTTCTACGCGACGATTTTGCGAGACTAGTGTGTGCATTACTTAAGCTTTTGTCTTCATTGTTTTAATCCCGATCCAAAATAATATCTTTGAAATTTAATAAACCTAGAGCAGCGTGGTTTCATACAAAACAAAAGTGTAGGTGACGCTCGATCCACAGCTTTCACGTCACCAGACAATTTCAAAGAATTTTTTCATTGGGCTATATGAGACGTTTTATAATTGACTTAGAATGGTACAGTGTAACTCGAAAAATAAACACTCATAAAGATGGATGATGACTCACTTTCGAAAGGAAATGCAACTTATTAATCTATGTCTTCCTAAATCACGTTTTACACGTTCATTTTACGATCCTGATGAATGACGTCATCTCTGGAATCACAAAAATAAGAAAAACGTATTACTTCATTAATCGCTCTCCATATACAGTAAGTCTTGATCTAACCTATATTAAATATTCCATAAAGAGGTATTAGAGTAATTACATCATCAAAATATCATAACTGTAAAAGAATAAAAAGAAACAACTGAGGATAATCGGTGTTAACTACCTACGTGAACGATAACCATAAATAAGACACGGTGGTGAAACTCGGGCAAATTATTTCGCAATTCCTCGAAAAATGTTAATCCATCGTACCCTTCGCAACGGCGGCGCGGCGCGATTGGCAAGGCGCTTCCCAGTTATTAAACGAAGCGCATTTAGAGAAGGGTGAGAAATCGGCGCGCAAACAGGTTGGGGCGTCACCCCATCGCGGCATCACCGGGGTCGCCAATTATATCTCCACCTCCATCTTGGGTCCGGGGCCTCCACCTTCATCTCGCCTCCATCTCGCATCCACGCCCGTTACGGAGACCGCGTTAATGAAACCATTTACGAGAAGAATTACACAACGCGGCTGGAAAAGAGCCAGGGAGAGATGTGGATCACATTCACGACGAAGGAGCGTTCTCTAGATATGTATCGCCGTCAAGTGACAACTACTAGTATTAGCGATATCTCACAGCGCTGCAGGTGCAGCCGACTACCTCTCGTTCTGGTCGGTGCTGCCATCGGTACAGCCGTACAGTCGACAACGCTCCTAACAATTGCACAGGAAGTGCGATTCATGTTGAGACAAAAGAAATTTTCGTCGTAATTGCCTACCCATGTAAATAAATCTTTTTTCGTTCTCTAAAATGGAAAGAAAGACAACGTTACGAATAATAATATAATGAATTATATGATATACCTTTTAGTTCTATGCTAAGATTTTGCGTCCACAATTGTTTCGGAATCGGACATTACAAAGAATGGGAATTTTTATCATGTTACAGTCATAAATTACAATAATTACACTTAACACGTAAACATAATTAATGAAGAATAATCGCTCACGGCCAGAATGAAAGTTAATAGATTAAAGATCAGTTATATGTTTTTAATATTTCAAATTATGTCAAATTATGACTCTGTTGGTTACTCATACGTAGGATATCCACATTTCCTCTCATGATTAAAAAAAATTGAAGCCAGTCATTATACCATGCCAAAGCCATGTAATTAATCTACAGTAGCAAATCACACCACATAATCTTTTCAATACTGTTTACTAGCCATTGCAAATTCGTTAGTTACTACTGAATGTTCCACTAACAATTTTTCACTCAGAATACCACCCACCTACTTGCTAAAGCCTCAGGAGCAGAAGAAATGCGTTATGAGAGATCGGGTCTGCAATTTATGCCTGTGGTCAACAATACTGCAGTTTAAATTCATTAGTCAGGCAGTTAATACGTCATAACACTCGCGACATCTCGTCGTCCGTAGTAAATCAAATGTTTGCCTGTTCCGTTGATACCGGTTCTCCCGGCGATTCGTAAAAAGACGCGAACACTGCAAATTATGGCTCATTGTGTCTTTATCTGATGGACCGGACGTTGTTAGTCCGTATTATGCAAATGCGACCGCTCGAATCGCAGGCGGTCATCGATGCACGGCGTTCGCTGCGCGAGCGATGTGAATCGAACTTCGCCGCGAGGAATCGAAGTCAACGGAATCACGCGCTTGAAATGCAGCATGTGGAGCGGTAATTTGTAGATGTTGAGGACAAGAATGAAAGCAGACAAGCCAAGTTCATTATACAATATATCCATTATACAACGTCTTAGAAAAATATCGAACACCTGAAATCTACAAAATACGTGTAAAAAAACCTTAGTCTTCCTTTGACTTGTAGATAGAAAATCCCAGCGCTCGGTCCAATTCACAGCGATATCTACAGATTAAAAATTCAAAAACCGGCTTATTTTCCTTCAAGAATAAAAACTACGAACAAATTGATGCAATAATATAAATAAGTATTACGTTTACGAACATACAGAATATGTTAAAAAAAAACAATTAGCAAGCGAGTAGTGTCACGTTTTTACGGACACGTTTTAATGTCAGATCGCGTGTCTTCACTAGCCTTTTCTCAGCAAATATACTCGATGCATTTGCCAAAGGAGTTTTAGCCGTCAAATCCACAGCTAAGCAATTAAAATCTCGATTAGATTGTAGTAGAATTATGTAACAAACATGTTACGAAGCAATTCGTAATATGAAGATATTGTAAGTGGATATTGTAATGAACATAAGACATATTTTCTCACTCGAACTACTAAAAAAGTATTTATTTATTTTTCGTCAAAAAACAAAGACGAAAAAATGTGAAAAGAGAACACTAATGAAAGATGAACGGAGTATGCGCTAGTCATTAGGTCACGAACACTCATTTATGAATTAAAGATTGTTTACAATTATAGAACTGTTAATTAGTAAAGATGTATACCAAACAAAATTTGTGATTAGGAAAAAAGTCCCTTACCCTATGGTTCGTTCCCCCAGCCGATGCATTCTTGACTTTTTTTATTATTTACATTTCAGTTCTAATAAGTCATTGTATCATCGAAAATATCCATTAATTAGTGGCCTGTACCAGCAACAACGGAGGTATGACTCATGAAATGCATTTCATTCGCTTTATGTCCAATAACTCAGCATTCCTCAAGCATCAGAGGCCCATTACTCCATGTAATAATGAAGATGAATTCCTGCCTACACGCTCATAGATATTCATTGGCAGATGTAATGGCCGTTGCTAAATAGCAACGCAGTCACTCAACGACACACGGGAATGTACCTTATCAATCTTACTGGAAACGATGCCATGGTATTGTTCAATGCTCTCGTATCTCTCGCCGCATATAAATCAATTATTAGCTTCCATCACGCTCCAGAATGGTGTCATCGGTGCCAAACGCCGAAAGGTCAATTGACTACTGTAAATTTGCACGCCCGATTCGACATAAAAACAAAGTAAATTATACTCTTCATTATTCATAACCAAATGTTATGTGAAACACACGAGGAAAATGAAACGACGGTGCTCGCTCGCCTCAGTCAACATTTCGCTTTTGAATTGAAAGAAACATTTTTGCTTTCAATGCGGTGATCGATCCGTTTTATTCGTGATATTTTTGGAGCATTTGCACACGAAACATTTGAATTTCTGTTGACTCATCAATTACCCTTCTGCTGAGTAAGGCACAAAAGCGTTCTCGTTACTTGCGATATCAATTTCAGCAATTATGAAGCTGAATTCAGCGGATCAACAGATAACACACCAATAGTAGGCAATGAAAACAAAAGATGAATACAATTTCAAGGATAAACTAAAGGTAACTACTGCTAATAAAATTTGATAATTTTATTGACATTCAAAATTTTACTTTGCAAGTGAACCAAATAGTGAATTTAAGCATATAAGATTTTAAAGTAATGGGCGCGCACGAAATGAAATGATCTTCTTTATAGGCGTACGTTACATATTTTGTTGACACACATCTCGAGTGAATTCACTGAACTGTTTTACAATAAACATTCTTATTCGTTTGAATTTGATTCACCAATATTTGTCTCTGTTGAGATACCAGTAACACACTGAATCCCAAGAAATGTTTTCACCCATGATCGAAACTTTTATCCATGACGAGGATAGTGGCAAGTCATCAAAATAAATCAAAATATGTGCTGTGGAACGGAATTCCATGGACAAGACATGTCGACGCAGGATGTAATTAACTTGTAAATAGCTGGGCCCGCGCGGACGTATCACTCTTTGTAGACAGTTGTATTAAAAATAAAAACAGGTTCACACTGGAACCCAACCTCTTGAATTATGCGTTACACTACATGGCACCGGCACTTTCTGGTGAACAATACTCGTATACCTAATATTGGTAAATGTGTTTTAACAATCGTACATGAAAGAGCTAGACCCGTGCAATTAAATTGCACAGATATGAAATAGCTAATTTATTTATACACACTTCCCAGCTTCTGCATGATTCTGACCACGCGAGTAACCTAGAAAAGGCAAACTACAAAAGAGGCAATTGATGCTCAAAAGAATGCAGTTCTGTGATTGACGTTTCCGCGCGTCAACTGTTATGGACATTAGTCCCGTACGTGTAGTGATTATATTTTATCGCGTGAGCTAAGGTGTTCCTCCCCCGCTGGATGTTGAGATCCCGGGCCAACTTACACGTCGGTTTGCCGAGGATCCCCCCTCCAGGTATCTTCCCCAGCGAGACACCGCCCCAGCGACACAAGCTCTGACGTGTAAGATGCTAGCCACTCGCCCAACATGTGAGGTAGATCAGGGCATGTAAGTGCGTGAAATGGGGGAGGATAGAACACGGAAGAGGGAAAGAAAGATCGCTGATTGTCCGTTGTTCGTTTGTTAGGGCAATGTCCCGGCATTCGCTTGGTATTGATCGGTGAAACCTCGAAAACTACCGATCACAGCAGTCAGCCACTAAACATCTCAAGACAGTAGCTGAATTACACTTAGTTGTATACCGTATTTTACGGACTATATGACGTACTTTTTACTTCTAAAAACTGCCTCCAACATTCAGTTGTGTTTTATACTCGAAATCAATATAAAAATGTCAAGTGTTTCATTTAAAATTCCCACCAGTCTTTAATGCCCATATATTCAGTGCCGCAGGAAACTATCGGAGGAGGCTATCGGCAACATTGCATGCAACCGACAGCAGCAGCAGTGTACCGATACGACGAACATGCGTTGTAGGAATTGACAAGCTTGCTAACACTGTCTCTTTCCCCTACTGTCATCACAAACCCAGATCACTGTCTAGCCTAAGATACGTCATTGCAGGCTATAGTGCCAGTGAGCTTGCATTGAAAGATATTTGTGTTATCGGTAACAGTACAATATTTTTGTTAGGTAGTTTAAAAATGGAAAACAAATAAAAGGTATTCATATAATGGGGGCTATAAATTCAACAATTTGATTTTTTTAAATTGCTTGAAAATATGTACGTTTTATAGTCCGTAGCACCTTACAGTCCGTAAAATACGGTAGTAAGTGGCGAAAATTCGCCGGCGCCTGGAATCGAACCCTAGGAACTCCAGGTTAGAGTGTTATGTGTGTTTCTGAAATTGTTCATTTTCCTACGCGGACGAAACATTTTAGGGCTAAGGAAGTATTTACATTTTACAGTCCAATTATTACATTTCAATTTTCTTTCGTCGTAGGTCAGCAGGTCAAGAACATAACGCACTCAGGAGTTGTTAACAATTGGTCATTGTATAACATTTACCTATAGACACTAATACCGTTTCATTCTTACTAATCGATTATGTAATTTTGGACAGGATAAATACACTGTATAGTACATTTTCAACATTTCAGAAACATTATATTACTGAACATCAATGTTATAACTGTTTATGAGCCACCCTGTCTCTTTTCTCGAAATACACCATCGTCAATGGCATAGTCTTACAAACAATATAAAATACTTAAGCCCAGGTCGCGTCTCACCGCCCTCCCCCCCAAAAAGTCTTTAAATATCAACGGATGTCCACTATAAATTCTTTCCAAGCTGTTTTCAATTAATTATTGGAGCGGTGCACTTCAATGACACGTACGAAATGCTTCCTGCAGAAGCTCTGGGAGGAAAGCGAGTGTCGGCGCTACGCCGGGGGGCGGGGTGGGGTGGGCGAGGAAACCGGCCCTCCCGGTTATTTTAATGAAACGGCGCCGGGGCAGCGGCGGACGTCCCGTTCGTTCCGCGCGTAATAGCGCACCCGAGGATTAGCGCACGGCAGAGGCACGACGCGGCAGGTGCCGCCAGTGGCAGAGAGCGCCCGCGCCCGCGCCGGGTCGCTCGCCAGGCGGAGAGGGAGGGTGGCGACCAGTAGCGCGGTAACTAACAACCCGTACATCGGCCCCTCCTGCCATTTAGGTTCAACATGCCCGTGCTCAAAATTCGTCCAGTTTCTTAAAGATTATACAAATAATAGTAAAATAATAAAAACAAATAATCGTAATACAAAAAGCTAGCTCAGTGTGGCTTATCCGACGCTTTGAACAGCTGAAAAAATGTGTTGTCAATGTTTAAAATAAATTAAAAAATTTTCGATCTCGTAGCGAACATCATCGATAATGTGCACAAGAAATTATTACATAAATTTTATGTTGAAGACTATGACATGCGTATATAATTTCTATAATAAATTCTTGTACACATTTTCAGCATTTATTATTGGCACTCCGCACGTCACGTCATGCAAGCTCATTAGTTCCATTAAATGGAAGAAGCGGCGAAGATAACCAGTGAAAAGAAATGTTACAGGATGTAAGACAAGAAGTGGTAGAATGTTGATATGCTAAAGATATACAAACCAATGTAAAGAATTGATACATGTGGATAGAGAGTAACAGAAACTACTAATTACAGTTCGTAAAGGATAAAGTTTGTGTTCTAGTTCTGCGACTGGTTGTATTTTACGTGTCTGAACATATTTATTTTCTTCGAATACATCGAAGACTTATGAGCAAGAGACAAAAGATGATCAACTATGTAAACTTATGACTGAGAATGAAAACATTTGAGATGAGAAGCTTCTGGGAAAGCGCTATTCTGTTCAGTCAACTAATGAAAATTAACTATTACAATCATCGCCTATTATTATTGCTTAATGTAAAATTGTGCGTAGATATAGAAGACAGATCGATGTTTTTCTCACTTTGTGTTCATTACAAGACCCAAAGAGCACACCTCGACAGAATATCCAATGTGCATGTACGTAACCATAAAGGGAAAAAAGGTAAATCCATAAATCAACTAGTTAGTTGTAGCAGTACATTCTTAAAAGAAAACCGTCAACAGCAAATTAACTTGAAAAGTAGCTTCAGCGACCGCCTTTATCAATAACTGCGTGAAGCCCCACCGATTGCCTTTGGAAGGCGGTCTCTCGTGCGTTAAATAACCCGTGCGAGAAGCACCCGACGGGAAGCGTTAGTGTATCACCGCTGTCGAGCAGAAGCTGAAGAGAAGTCGTGACCAGAAGGAGGTATGACTCACCCGGGCAACGGCTTCGCTCTCGGCAGCGGCGTCTCCACTGCGTACGAAACTGGATCTAGCAGCGCCGACCGCCTGCCAAACGCGCGCAATTCATGCGATGGGCGGAGCAACGTTCGCGTCCGCGACTGCTCTCCGCTGCGGCCGACAGTGAGGGAATCTAGTAGCCCGTAGAGAGCCCAGATACAGAGAGCAGCGCTTTCCTTTTCCTGCTTATTCCGCCATCTTACATCCAATTCTGGGATGTTCGAAGTGTGTGTGTGTGTGTTGGGAACCACCAATCAACACAAAATAGTTATTTTTATATTAAGTGCGCGAAATAGGTGTTTTTTATGGTCGAGATTGATTATTTTGCCTCGATCTGCGAACAATTTCATCTCGAGCATGAAACAATAACACCCACTTCGCTCACAAAACATAAACAACATTTTATCTTCAACTGTATAAAATTTATAATATTTGAAAAAGTAGTAATTTTATATTCAAATAAAGTGTTTGATATCATGGGGAATAGTAGTATATTATACAGCGTCACAAATTCGGAAGATTTGTTAAGGATTCGTCTGATTATTTGATGCTATATTTCCAGCGTGAAGTATTTTTTCACTGTAACAAGACAGCTGACTAGGCAGCCATCTTTTTTAATGGATACTTAAAAAAAAGACCCGCTTTACGAGCGGATATCTTTGCGCAGAATCCGCCTTTTTTACTGTTGCGGGAAAAAATATTAACGAACTCTAAACTCTCCTTATGCCGTGCAATTTTATCAATTCTCCTTAGCTCCAGAATGCTGACTGGCAGGTTTATCAGGTGAGAGGTTTTTTAAATGACGGCCGCCGTTTAGATTGCGCTACTCTCTGCTCCTTGAGGGTCTTGTAACAAGGAGGCCATGGCCGGCCAAAGGGAGATGATTATCTTCTCGCAATTGCGATAAGAGTAGAAGCCTATTGTTCGTGATTAGCGTGAAGCTATTTTTTTTAGAGAACAAAAGTGGCATTAGTTGCATATAATAAAATTTGAAACGATAAGGTCTTACATCATCTTCTGGCTAGAAAAACGCGAGTGTTAACAAAGCATAACACTACTACATATCAGAAAACAATTCAACCGTGAATTCAGACGCAGCAGTTACAAAGTGGATGAAATAGTGTATGGGTATGTTTGGGGGAAGCGATCTTCAATTTTTAATTATTGTGAAATATTAGTAATAAAAAATCAACTTTTAATTAATCTTGTAGACTATGTCACTATGTCTTATTTGTATACTAAGTAACTAGTACTGTGTACTTAAGGGGACGTACTATGCAACGGGAGAAAGATTACCACCGTGTCAATTACTAAAAGTAGTTTATTTTGTACCCTTTTTGTAAGTACACTACTATATCGTTACAGCGGCTGTGCAGCTCAGTACTCGGTCGGTCGTCGCCACGAGGATGGTGGGGGAGGAGAGGCAGGCAGCGGCGGCGGCGGCGGCGGCGGCGGCGGCGGCGGGGAAGGCAGATAGGCGGTGGCGGGCGGTCGCTCGCGGTTCTGCTCAGCGTCGCTACCCGCCTTGACCAACCCAAAGGCAATTGTAGAGTGAGTCGCCGGCGATCACTACTTCGCTTACGAAGAGCGAAGTCGAGCGACGACTTCTTGGGCCATACGCGGTATTCACGTAGTCAGTCCATCCCTTTGTCAGCGGGGGTGGCGTTGTCCTATAAGCCCTATATAGCACACACTGTGGTGCAGGGGGGTGGGGTGGAGGAGAGCGACCAGTCTGACCATGTGGAAACGATACCAAGGCGGCCCGGGCGGATGGCGAGCAGGCGACGGGCGAAGGAACCTTCCTTCACCACAACTACTAACGCGGACCGAGGAAGAAAATGCACCCAACCACTAACCACTTGGTATATAACTATGTCATTTTTGTTAAGAAGTAGGAATAATTTCAATAATAAAGCCCAAATAACTAATTTTTAATAATGGCGATTTCTAATTATTTTCGTGTTCAGAATAAAAAGCGGAAAATTAAGTTCAGTGACTGAAAACACCAACTCAACTTGACTGATGCGATTTCCTGGCACTGCAGCAAAAATTAGAAATTTCTAAAGAATGACGGGTGAAGTAATTTACTTAGTCGAAGATGGAATAGTTCATGGGAGGAGAATGCTTAACACGAGGCGTATTTGCCCTCCACAATTTCTACATCGATTTTTGTACATCTACTTTTCAACGTGGGATTATTTATGACTTTACATTCCCATCTCGAGGAGAATGTATGAGAAGACGAGGACGAAAATCTATGATCCACGAATCCAACAATCCATGAATCTCACATACAACCAGTCTGAATGATACACAATTGCAAATAATTTCAAAGAAGGGAATGTATCCACTCCACGCACACAAGCCATTGAAGTGTATATTTTTCAGTATTTGGTCACAGATTATCGATGCAAATAGTATGCGCATTCCTGCACCAAACAAGTTCCGTTCCAACCACATGCGAACTTCCGTGATTTATCTCGCGCCAGCAGTTCCCTCCCAAAAAAGTCGCAGCCGAATGCAGCGCGGCGCGCGTCGCGTCCTTTGCGAAGGCGCAGCGGCATTCGCGCGGAGGGCGCGCGGCATTCCCCAGCGCATGCGCCAGCGCCCGTTCGGGCCCGCGGCATCTGGCGGAGCGCGGGGGCGCCCCTCCGCCCCCCCCTAAGCCCCGCTAAGCCGGCTCTGCCTCGCCTCGCCCGCTTCGCTCTTCTCGCCCCGGCCCAAGCTTCGCGCCTCGTTCCCGTCCCACTCCATCTCACCCCGCTCCAATACCCTTTACTCCGCTTTACACAGATGCCCGCTCCTCCACTTGCCCCTTCTGCACCCCTTCCCGCCCGCGCTTCACCCCTTCCCACCAGCTTCACGCCTTCCCGCCCAGCTTCACCCTTCCCGCCCAGCTTCACCCTTCCCGCCAGCTTCACCCTTCCCGCCCAGCTTCACCTTCCGCCCAGCTTCACCCTTCAATCCTCAAACTTGACCACCACATCTATTCATACCGGTCTATCCCCGTTGTCACGTCATCCGCCCACTCTTCTCGCCACCTAATGTTTTTTCACTCTCGCGATGTCTCGCCCCGCCCCCTTTCCACCCCGCTTCTTCACACGTCCGCCCGCCCAGCCCTCTCTCCCCCCACTGCGATTCCCCTCCCCGTTCCGCCGCGACCCGCGCGTGGCCCCCGCCATCCCCCGCCGTTTTACGAATCGCACGCACAGAAACGTGCACCGCGCGGGCCTCCTCCGTTGCAGGGCCCGACCGTGCCCGCTGCCCATACGCGCTCCTTACAGTGGGGTCACGACACGGCTCGGAGGGCGGTCGGAAAGCAATGACGCGGATGAGAGAAGATGAAAGAACGCTAAAGATATGCTGCGACAGAGTAGAAAAACTGGGGACAGTAAAATATAAATAAGCACGAGACAACGAACGCTAGACATGAAAAGAAACAAGAAAGAAATAGAGAAACTTTAAAAGAAGTGAAGTTGAGAAGCTGATAAATCGTGAAGTGGTCGAAGAAATCGAAAAGAAGTGGTACTGCAAACACATTTGAGATTTTTTTGTGAATAGGCAAAAAGGTTGTATTAAGAAGATAAAACCTTCCAGGTAGAGACTTCAAAAACAAACAGGAGCGAAGGAAGATAAAAATTCATGCCTAAGGCCAGCGAAGTTTGAAGAAAAGAGAAAGGTTTGGCAAAAAAGCAATCGGGTAGGGAGGAACTGCTAATAAATGTGAGCAACCTAGTTAAAGCAGAAGACTGTAAACAGAAAGAACAAGTACACACCCATAAACGTAAATGTCAGGCAACGTTACCGTCGTGTTAATCCCGAAAAAAAAAAACACAATTTGCATAGAAGGGCATGGTACAGAGCGCGGTCGCAGGACCAGCAGCAGAAGTCCAGAAGAGCGGCAGCAGGGAGCCGAACTCGCAAGGGTACGCGCTGCCGTATTTGGGAGCGGCGAAAAGCGACGCGCGGCGGTGGCTGTGCACCTTGCGCTCCCAACTTCTTGTAGGGACCCGCGGGTGCATTGTCTTCCAACTCGCGGCCAAAGAACAGCGCGGGGAGCGGAGCGGAGCGGCGTTCGGAGCAGCGCGCCCCGCCGCGCCCCGCCGCGTCGTCGCCGCAAAAGGAAACTTGCGCCTCCGCCTCGCACCTTGCGCCGCCGGCCGAGGCGGCTCCAAACAAACGCCTCGAGGGGCCGAGCGGCCACATCAATGCGCATCAAACTCTATCAACAATGGGGTAGGATGAACTCGGCTGAAGGTGACGGTGGCCACACGTTTTCTGGAAGAAATTTCCCTGCCATTTCCTGGTAAGAATTGTAACTTCGCACTCGTTTAAGAAAATATTAAAGCCCATTGATACTAATTGGCCAGCAGACGGATTTCACCGAAACACGGCAAATTAACAAAATTGCAAACCAAGCAACGTGCTAATATTTTTTTAAGGAATAACATATTGTTTTTTATAATTCTTATATTCTTTCCTCAACTATAGCAATTCTACTAGAAATTCCCTGATTTTTTAAGTTCAAATGAATTCCCTTATTCTTCCCAGTTTTTCATGTTTTTCAGAAAGCCACCAAGCATACTCGTTTTTAGGCGCAAACCAAGGAGGAGTGCTCTACAATTATGCACTCTCCTTTCCTTCACATGACGACTATACTGGTATTTTGCTCTTGCGTTCTCTTGATTAAAGGACGAATTAAAGAGAATTATTGATAATGATGATGATGATGGTAGGCGAGTGATTATGAAAGATATGTTAGTCAGATGCTATATGTGATGGCATGTACCATGAACCACGCCATCGCTGCTTTTTGAAAACACCCACGCTTTACCAAGACCCTGTGCCGCTGACGTCGGCTTGTGGAAAATAAAATGTATATTCTGCAAGAGTCCTGTAGGATGAAGATACTAAAACAAGAATCGTCCATCTGCAAGTCCTTCCTAAGAAATACGAAAATGTTTTATTTCCGATCAACATGAAATTACAAGAAAACCTTCTAATAGCCTCTCATCTATTTAACTGATAATATGCAATAAATATCCCACAGAATAATTTTACTAAGAACAGGAAGAAAGAAAAAAATATTTAATTTTATTTACTGTTTGATGTGTGAACAAACCCATAAACGTCTGTACGCAAAAATCAATATTCTCAAACATACTGGAAAATTAAGATTAATTTACTAGCTTTTATATTAATTTACTAATTGTCCTTATTCCCTGTCTTCTTCTTGTTCTTGATCTGCCTTTTCGTCATAGTTCGTTTGTGCACACCGCCTTCTCTGGCTGCTCCTCTGTTGCTGCCTTGTGAATTTTCTTGTCGTGCTGGTGCCGCTTCTGTTCGTCGCAAACCGCGCTCTTCGAAGTCGGAACCAGTACCCAATCACTCCATCGCCATTCACAGCGCGCCTCCCGTTAACATCTGCTGCTCGCTGCGCCACTGCAGCACCCGATATCACGCTTCTCATCCCTGAATTACCCGGCATCCACATTTCTTATCAGCAAGATGATATCACTGTCTCCCATTCTTGCCACATTCCAGCCCTCCAGCGACGTCTATGAAATGGATCGTGTGGCTTCGATTGCTTCATTGATTGATTAACTTTTCTCGGCGCGTCAACTACTTAGGTTACTACTCTGGTAAGTGTAGCGCATGTAGCAAACCAATTTATATCCCGATTTCAAAAACGAATTGAGATTCTGTTTGAAATTGCTATTAGAGCAAGACTTTACTGTTCCTAATGCTTCTAGTTTTTGTAATATGTCTTCTTGATGTTTTCAGTTACCTATAGTTTCATACTGCTAGAGGTGCACTGATAAAACAGCTATATAATTGGATCACGAAATGTTCCAAGAGAAACTCCGAGTGGATTTAAACATTGAGAGCATTATTAGATATACATTTAATATTTGTTAACTAGTAATATGATTTATTTAGTTCGTTAAATGGGTATTTATTTAAATAAATAATATAAAAGACGATAAAAATTATTTGTGCTGTGCACGTTTCTGTAATTAAATTTTAAACAAAATGCAGAGATCTTGTCCACTTATCTACTTCGGGAATATAAAGTAGCATGAAAACATGCAATATACAGAAATACTTTTTCAATTTGTTTTGTGGTTCATTACAATACTACATTTGCAAGTGGCTTGTGGCAGTAATTATGATCCTGAAGAAAATCACAAAAGATTTTCAAAAGCACGCACACTGTTCAAGAACAACAAATAAAATACAAAAGAGTCATCACGAATACTTCTGCAACATTGCATAGATAGTATCGTATCATTGTATAGTGCCATATCGAGTCAATGTATAGTAATACATTGCATATCATATCGTAATATAGTATCATTGTATAGTACAGGATCCACAGAGCAATTGTTCCTACAATACCAAAAAATTGGAAATATAGAATGCCCTATGCTTTTCCATGAGGCAATATGTGAATATCAAATATTTAACCGCGGGTGGCCTCTTCTTTGGGGCCTTGCTATCGTGTGGCATCACCTGTGTCGTAAGCAGTGAATATCATAAGGCACTTGGTATGCTCAGTATTAGCATAGGCGAGATAACAAAATCCAACATTGTATTTTCAGCCAAAATTAAAACTATTTCAATGAGGTTTGATTTTTTTCTCGAGGCTCTGGTAGCTAACAAAACCATAGACACCTCTCAAACCTTTTTTTTTCACCTCTTTTCAGCCTGTTCATTAGCAATGTCCACTAACAGGAATCTCAAATCAAATTGAAAGAGCCGGGATCCCCAAAGCATCATCAATCACTGCCAGGGGCGCACCTCTTCTACGTCTGTCTGGTCTAGTACGTGGCGACCTAACTCTTCAATGCAGACACGGTCGTCTTTTTCGAGATTCAAAAATGAGAACAAATGTGTCCGGTGTCGCCTAATAAGGGAGATGTACACACGCGAAGGGGAACCTCCACGCAGCGCGGAGGCTTCACGGATGGTGGCCATGTTTTAAACATCGCAGCGGCGGCCGCAGTGCGGTGTGGCGGCTACAAAGTTGCTTCGACTGGCGATGGCGGTTGTGTCACAGGGGGGTGGGGAAGGTGACGAAAGCGGTGATTCTGGCTGTGACGAGGGAAGGGGGACTGCATGTTGTAGTGATCAGACCGTTCACCTTTCACCTCTGGGTTCAAGGCGCGATTCATGTGTGTTGAATTTGTAGTCGACAAAGCGGGATCGCGGCAGATTTTATCGAGGAACTGCCGTTGCTGTATAGCTAAGTCGAATTCAGTCACTATCAGCAGTTTTCTGTTTGTTATTGTTTCGATCACTGCCAGGCTGAACGAGCTGTGTCGTGGTTGGATTACTGCCAGGTGGATGAACAGGCCACGAACCGCACGCGATTTTTCCTTCCTCATCCTTATCACATCCTTTCCCTACGTACAGTACTACGTACGTACAGTAGTATTATTTTAGCGTGGCTGGAGATCGAGGGCTCAGAGTAGCCGAAGAGTTCATTCGTCAAGTTATCGGTTTATAGGGAGCGCGTCCCCTCCCAGCAGGTTTTGACAGCCCTTCTCCAGTTGCGTAATGATTGACCCTGACGTTTCGTCTCCGCAAGGTGCGAATTTTCAGTTAGTCGCGGTCCCAACTAGAATGAAGCATTTGTACGTGATTCGTAAAGTTCCGTCTAAGTGATTATTCTGTTTATGATTATTGCAATGCGTCCGGTTCACAGCAAGTTGCATAAGGATGTCCGTCACTGGTGGACGCTTGAAGTCGTTGCAAAAGTATTTTAATTTATGAAGAGAGAAGCAAAAGAAAGTGTTTAAAATGTCAAAGCAGTTTTTAGCTGCTGCTATGAGTGTTTCGAAAATATATATTTCCAGAGGAAAATAAAATTTCCAAAAGGAAAATAGTTCTATTTAATCCGGGAAATCATGTTCATTTTCAACTCCAAAATAAGAGAGGATCAGGGAGCGCGTGGAATCTGCTCTCGACTGTTTCAGCCAGAGAGTGATTCGCCGCACAATGATTTAATGCACCACATCAGTAAATCGTTATTTTTACAGCAAACGATAGTAATGACAGTGACAGCGATGCAAGTTATGACAGTGCGGAAAGAGGTACCAGTGTTAGTGGAAAAGATGTGATGCTGAGAGCAGATCCTGGCCATCAGGTGAATTTGGTGTTTCTCCACCACCGAACAAAGACAGAAAAGCATGTTAATGTCTGTGTAAATTCGTTAACTCGTGCGGTGCGGTAGGCTAATGTTTTTGGTTTGCGCAGACGGGCCAGACGCAACCGAGAACCGCCTCCAGGCTGTCTCCTCATCACTTTCAGCTTCCCCCTCCACCCCAGTGGCCGTCCTCGAAAAAATTAGCTGTACTTATACGCACTACACTATCGCACATGTCGGGAGAGCTGGACCGGAGTTTAGATCTCCTCCCTGTTAGGGAGATGCCCCACTGAGGGGAGATACCTGGAAGGGAAAATCTTGGCAGCCGACGTTTGATTTACGTCTGATCTCACCATTCACCGGGGAAGAAACAGTTCCCCTTCTCGCAATAAAAACATTCACAACACTACCGGGAATAATAACCATAGCAGTGGCGCCCAGAAACGTAAATAAATTAATCTACGCGCTTTTATCCTACCTTTCATTTCCACCACTACCACTCCATCATAATTCAAATCACATCACCATCCAACCACCCATCCATCAAAACTACTCATGAACAGGTGAGGCAGACAAAAGATTGTAAATGAGGTTCATAATAAAGATAAATTGAATAATCTGTCTATAACAAAAAAGCATGATTATATTTCCACAGCTTTCTTATAAGGAAGTCTTCAAGAAGTGTTTGAATACAATATATTAACTGCGTTTCTTATCTTAACGAGAGTTATGGGACTTATTAAGAGAAAATACTAAATTATCTAAACAAGACTGTCCTTAATGAAACATGAAATTATATGCTGTAGAACAAGAAACGAAGTGTTGCGAAAAATACCAATTAAAACAATAATGTGAATTCTACAATATTTCAACAAACATTACTACATTAAGAAACTGATAAATAAGCTTAGTTGAACAGACAGCAGCCATCATTTCAAACACTGAAGGAGAACACAAAATAATTTTCAATGTCGTTTTGCAATAATACAGGCATCCGATGCAAAACCCAAATTAAGGGAGAGTTTCGAGGTCTTTCGAAGCGGGCGACACATTCTAGCCTATAGAACGTTGGGAGCCAAATTTTGCTGCTTCGCGTTCGCTTCGCCATCTGGCGGTGTACGCGCGAACTTCGTCAGATTCAGGATGCAACCACGAGCTGGAGTAAAAGCTGCAACCAGTCCAGAATTAAAGACCCTTCAAAGTTTGTTGTTGTAACAAGTTCATCTTATGAGCTAATTTGGCATATTGGTATATCTAAGTGAATTCCCTTAATATGCTGCGAGTATCATTACGTATTACGCATCATTTAGTATTGAATATTTTCAAATCGACATTTCAGTTTTGTTTTTCACTGCCAATTAACAAATTCATAAATAAATATTTTAAAAAACTGAACAACTTATTTGCAGCTGACGTTTCCAACTAACTCAATAGCAAAATTGCTGATGACTCAGAATATGAAATGCAATTACTATTGTACGGAATTAATTTCAATACGGTGATAAATACCCTATTAGTACTTCTGTTTTTACCACAATAATGATGAAATAAGAGGAAGACGAATCAAGTGTAGTACGTGGCAGTGATTACAGCAATTAAAAAACAAACTTTATCACTGGAATTAGTAGAATAGCCTTCACAAAAATGACTTATAGTATGCTACTACAAACGATCGAAAATCAAGGTGAAATCTTTTATGGCTACAAAGAACACTGCATTTTACGAATCTCTTTCCTAATCAATGTTGAAACAATTTTCACAGCACTGTAGAAATAAAACTCAAATTCAATATTACTAACAACTAAAACAATCCTTGTAGTACACTGTTCGCATTTTACATAAAAATCTATATACCAATTATTGGAAGAAAAATGTTAATATATTTCACATTTTTCAAAAATATTACGTTTCTTCCAATACGAATTATGAAACATCTTGCATATTTGGAGGGCTGCAAGTGAACTTTTAGAGTGATACTTTGGCCAAAGAAATTATTTCTTATTAACAAAAAACCAAATTTTAATGAATCTAACTTGCAAAGCAGTAGTGTAGTTTATATTTATCATTCACTTCACTGACCTATCACACCTTTCAAGATACATTCATTAAATATTTTATCCAATACTCCAACGAGAATAAACTAGTACTTGTATATATCAATATTCCATTATCACTTCCAATTGTATGATACCTCAAATTTATCAGTCGTGCACAACGTTCTCAACCTTCTCCTAAAACGAACGAGAAATATTTTTTCCAATACCACAACCAAGAGCATCGGCATGCCCTACAGAGCGCCACGCAAAAACGAGCGATTTCTTTTCTAGCTGTCGATAGAAGAGAGCCGCGTTCCGTGGAGTGCGCTCCAACAAAAGACCCCGACCCGCTGGCCAGGGCGTTCGGAGGGCGGGCGGGGAACCCCGTGGTTGGTCCCCCTGCGCGGTGGCGGGCAGTCTCATTAGGCGTGCCAACCGCACGCACCTGGGAGCCAGATCTTCGTGCCGTGGATAATTAATTTTTCATGCGCGTGGGTTATTTTTTAATCGCCTTCGCATCCAGCGCATCCGGGCGACCGACCGATCGACACGCCGGGCCGCGCCGTGAAAAACAAGAAGAGGTGACCAATGAGGCGACAAATTGTCTGTACGTGGAAACCAACGCCACATAAACTATGCAGCAACTAACGTGGTACAAAGCAGATGAAACTAGAGGGATGGAACTCATTCAATTTATAGCGGTGAAAATAGCCAGTAACCATGTTTAGAAAACACGTAAAAACAGTTTCGCGACGGAAAAGAGAGGGAATTTCATGGGTTCCTATTACATTATTTTATGCAGTACCAAATCAATGCTATAAACAACGAACTCACTCATATAATAAGAATGCAATCAAAGATATATTTTACAAGCCCGAAGTTAGTCTTACAATAGAAGGCGGCAGTGAGATATATCCAATGTTTTAATGTTTTAAAGAAAACTGTGACTCGTCTTATGTACATTTAATTCAGCAAAATCGTATTCAGCCACATCACGATCATCTGTGAGAGTGTGGCAGTTGGAAGCCAATTCGTAGCTGAACTAATATATATATTTCAGATAATTCCGTCCGTTGTTGACGAAGTTTTCTCAGATATAAACCCCCTTTGGACCTTATATATCAAAAAAATGCAGATCGAAACTTATTACTTATCACTTATTTCGAGTGTCTAAGAATATTATGATGCATATTTTATAACTAGCATTAACACATTAACAACCTATCAGCTTAAAGCGTCGTTTTCGATGCTTTAGTTCACACAAAAGCGTTTCAAAGAAGTGGGCAACTGAGTTTGTTTTGCGTAAATCAATTGCGCCAACTTTCATTCATTCAAGCATCCATCACATCACCCACTAACAGAAATACTAAGAAGCACTCCAATTCCAAGAGATACGCCACGTTTTCAGGAGCCCCGGCGTACCAACCCCTACTCCTTTACTAACATTAGTTGAAATCAGAATAAATGAAAGCTGCAAGTTTTGTTGACAAACTAATAATGTTTTGCTTCCGTGTAATAGAAAATAGTTTGCATCGCAAAACGAGCTACAGATTTCATATAATAGTCCCGTCAATAAAATAATCAACCCCTCCACTACCGTCGCATCTAGCCAAACGAAGGCCGAGTAAAACGCGCGGGAATAATCCAAGCTCGCAGCCGTCGCGCCCTGGGAGCGTACATGCACGAGGAGGTCTGCTGTTGTGTCTCGCGCAGGAAACCCGCGTCCCTGTCCTCGCCGCAAGGCGTCCGCTGGGCTGTCAGCGCGCGTCGCGTCGCGTCGCGTCCCGTCGCGTCCACTGTCAGCCGCGCCGCGCGTATATGGCCAGGCAACACCACAGCGCGCGCCGGGCGAACGCCTGCCGGCAGCACACGCGCATCCTGCGATGCTGCAGCACACCCGGTGCGTTCAGTGGTGGTGGATTCAAAAAGAATTTCACGCGCGGGGGATTTCACGTCTGGTCCCTCACACATATTTGTTGGAACTTATTTTATTTGTAGTTCTTAACATGAAATGAAAAATCTACGAGTCTACATAATTGGAAAACTGCTTTAGATGCAATCAAATACACGGTAAAAGTCAATTATGTTCATTAAACGGATATATAATTTTTTTAAAAAATGTTTTCTTGGGAGATGAAGGGTACAACCCCATGCACCCCCCTCAAAATCCTCTTCCAACATTTAAGAAGGTTCAACAGTTCATATAGGACAGTGAACCGCAATAATTATTAATGTCACCACGCCGATGTAGAGAAAAAACAGATGCGGTTGTAAAACGTGATACTTAAGATGTATGAACAACCACGTCCGTTATTTGCGATGTAGTGTGTCGTTCAAAATATTTCGTAATACAAATTTCTCTTAAAAATATAATAAACGAGTAAATACGAAAATCGTCCTTGGAATCGAACTTGTACTTCGTGCCAATCTTTTTTGTGCTTCACAATGGTGTGTCATGGTGACATTGTCAGGACCATCCTTGAAACAAGAATTGGCAGCAGCTCACCCCGCAATCTATTCGTTAGTGCCACCACCTCGGAGTGAACAAATGAAGGAGGTAATGATAATTTCGCTTCGTATTGAAGCGAATACTCGTATTGTGGGCACGTGACATAAGACGAGGTTCTTCTCCGAAACTCAGTTATGTCTGGTATGAGATAAAGGGCCACCAAGCGACAATATTAACGCGCAGCATTGAAGCACGATATAAATTTTCACAGTGAATCGAATTAAACTTCAAAGAGTCCGTGTATTCCTTATTAATTTCTCTTTTCATAGGTTTCAATATATGTATTCTATATCTTTGCGCTTGAAGTCGAGTTTCTTCACTTCTATAAGATCTTATAAGACCACGAAGTATCAAATATGAGTACACTGCTCCTTGTGTATCAGGTAAGCATTTTACGATATGGAAAGTGGGCACGAATCTATCTCTGTCTTTATTTTTACACATAGAAGATGTGGCTGTCTGAACTTAGTTTCCTCTGGATATAGTTTAAAGATAGATTCTCAATTAAAACATTGTAAGCTATCTTTAGATGAAATGAATACAACTGAGATGAATTTTTGAAGTTCTAATTAACCTGAAAAAAGTACACGAGTATTGAACACTAATGAAAAAATCATACGTCGGGATTCTACAATGTTAATTTGTACAATTAATTCAACACTCTTATTGATCTTATCCCCAAATATTTGTAATTTGAAAATAATGTGAGCGATTGCACTCTGGCTTGTTGTCAGGTCTCTATAATGTATCCTCCAAAATCGTTACCTGTAGTCCATATATAAATTACATCCATAAATTTCCCGACAAAAACATCTAGCAGCAAAGAGCAAAACTTTAGCTACCAAGTTAGCCTACGAGATATTTTATCTTTATACTTTCTGGTCAATAAGTAAGCTTTCAAATTTTGTTTCTACAAGCAAGAGTGAGTATCTGAATAAGGAGATTGAAAATTTAGTATTATTATTCCCCGTGATTCATCCATCTGAGAGTCCCGTCGGCGTGGCAGAACTGCACGCAAATGAAGAGATCGTTGCAGCTCTCGGCCGTCCATCGGGGCCGTCCGAGCACCACAGCGCGGGAAAGGCAACGGACGTCGACGAGGCAAATCAATAGCGCCGATGCACGCGCGCCCATAAGCACCTTATAAGGCCACGGAGACAGAGGCAACAAACAATTCCGTCCAGCGGCAATATCTCAATTGCTGCTGTCCGCGGCCCACTGTTCCATGCGCGTCGTTGCGAGAGGTACACTTAGCAGCCGCGCGCGGCGCTGCATGCCAGGGTGCGACACGGGGCACACTCTCACGGTCTTCTGCGGAACTACTAACTCCGTCTCCGACTGGTGCCCAGCTTCTCCGCGTGGAGCACGGAGCTCATTTGCAGCTCTTCTCTCGCAGAGGGAGGTACGTACCGTGGCGCCACTCGGTTAAAAGGTGAATCTGACGCGTCGCCAATTGCATTCAATTACTATATTACTAGACTACACTTTGCTTACAATTTAACGAATTTGTGCAGTATGTAAATGACTAGGGAGAGGACTTGATTTGATTTTCCATATTTTTATCTGTTGCTTCAGGGCATAGCTAAGTGAAATTTCTTGACGTTTGTTTAGTATTAGATGTTATGCAGACTAACATGTTGGTGCATATTGGGCCGATTTTTTCAGTTCGAGCATATTCGAGTAATTATAGGCGCGTATTTTGCAAATTTCATTAAAATAGAGACTTATCTCAACACGATTCATCTTTTCGTGGAATCTAGACCTTATTTGTGAGTGTTCATCGATTGGAATGAGCTTGTAACAGTTTGCGGATTTTTTCTTTGCTATAGATGATAAAATACTAGTGCAAATGTACGATATTTGTTCATATATTCTTAAACCATGCAAAAAATACCCGTAGACATACAACCTATTTCGCTAAGGCGAATATGTACTTCAATTATTTCTCCCGCGAAGTTACATTGTATTAAGTTTGCAGAAAAAAAAAATTTCAATCACAGCATGCTTTTCCTGAATTTTATTACGAAAGGTTTATACAGTAAATGAAATATTGATAATTTTTATTGCACATTAAATGGCATATTTTGGATTTTTATGTATGTCACAAATGCTTACTTTTAATATCATATTCCAAGATTTTTTAGGGCATAAAAATTATCTTCCTGTAAATGACATATATTACGCTATATGGGTCTATTACAAGACTTAGGTTTCAAAACATTTTTATGCCATCAAAATTATTTGCTGACGTTTCGCCTAATCATGCTGGACCACTTCAGAGATTTGTACTTGTGTAATAATAAAATCAGCAAAAATTTTGATGAAATACGAGTAAAAAAATGTGTTCCAAGCTGAAACCTGTAATTGATCGACAAAGCTAAACATTCGTAATACATTAGTTAAATAAAGATAAATTAGCTAAACCATAAAAATAACTAAGTAGATGCACAGATTTTATATAATTCATAATGTGAGTGTCTTGCACAAAACATTCTGGTGTAATTTAATAATATTTTTATCAGATTTTATTTTACTTCAGAATGCTGCGGTTTCCTAACATTCTTCACTACTAGCACAATGTAATTTAGGTGACTAACACAATAATATTATTGCGCATGTAGTATGTACGAGTAGAATATTTGCAAAATTGGTAGGTACTTTTTCAGATATGATTAATAATATCAAGTCAAGAGGGTCAGGAATTCTTTAGCAGGTTCATAAGTTTTACTTAACACAACGTAGTTCTTCTTCACCCTCAGACCCTTACTATTCACAAACCACCTCAAGAAGTTTATTATCATATCTCAATTAAAATTTAACTCGCTGAAGTTTGACTCCGAATATTTTTAAAATTCTGGTACCAACATAAAGCTTCTTTAGTTCTGAACTTCTGTAGAAGTCTTATAAGTGTTATCAAAACTGCAAACATAAAATAAAAATAAATACAATCGAATGCATTTTTCAGCAGAGAATAAAACGTACTACTCCTGTGATAGTAAACTTCTGGGGACTAACATTTTTAGTTCACTATTCCACAAGTTCACTTCATGGGGACTAACATTTTTCCATCACTATACCAGAAGTTCACTATATGCAATTATGTCAAAATTAAATAGAATTACCCCACAACGATTACATAAATTAATATGGAGATCCAGTAAAATACATGAATAGCACCAACTGAAAATTTTAATGGCTTTATTTGATCTTAAAAAATCAAATTATTGTCAATTGTTTGCTTCATTTTTAATTAATAATTTCTCTAGATCCTTCTCCAAAGTTCTTGCTCTCCATACTCGATTCTGCAGTGTCCACTGTCTCCAGGTATCGTATTGGATTCTCGACACCCTTCAATGCCTCTTGCACTATTGGAAGCCCCACTCGCCGAAGGCCTTTTACTCGTATAATAACATACGAATCCTTTTGGTAGCCGCATGGCGCAAGCGGCCAATGAAACTGATCGCAGAATGAAACATTCCGCCTCTTCTACCTCCACCTCAGGGAAGAATTCTTGGATTATAACCATAACCGACAATCTTTTTTCAAGTTGCCTAGTGTTGGAAGTTTCGCACTGAGGCGATGTATTATTTTTTCCAAGAGGGAATACATTTCTAGGACGTATTTCCTACGTTCACTATAGCCAAGGTTCAGAGTTCACTATAAATGGATATTGTTGTGCTTATTTGTAATGTAAGTCGACGAGGCCAAAGACTTAGGTTTACTATAACCGAGAGTGCACTATATCCGAGTCCACTATAACCGGAGTTCTCTGAATACACAGATGAGTGTTGTTTTTCATGTTTATAGTTTTCTCCTCATTATAATTGAAAAGAACCTTTCGTTCTTTCAAATAATGTGAAAATTCATGTTTTACATTTTTACAATAGATAATGTTTTATAATATTATAAATAATGTTTACAGTTGTTTAATACAGACATGAAGTTGTGCTTTCCTACATCTTCCATAAATTTTAAATTTAGAAATATAAACCATGAGTTCATTAATGACAGTCAGTTTTTATGTAATTATTGTATTGATGTACTGAGATACCCTTCATATCAATTTCATACCAAAAAGTTGGTTATTTTAATCTACAAAATTGATGTTCGATTCTCAGTTATGTCAACAAACATGTCCCTACAAAAAGCGATTTATAAACTCCTATCCATTTCCTAAATAAATGAGTATTACTATATGCTATTGCCCTGTTATTTATTTCTTTTAATACATTTCGCCAGGACATAAAGAATGTTATTAAAAGGATAAGAAAAAAAAGCACCCGCATAATAGCCATGGAAATTGTGTTTTAAATGTCAAATTTTCGTCTATTTCTTTCCAATTAAACAAGATATTAACAATGCAAAGCGAGATGGTAACAAACGTGCCGGTTTGCAAATATCATGTTCTCTGAACTTGTCCCACTGTTCTACAGTATACCTTCTCATGCAAGGACGCACATGCATCATCTACGGCAAATATTCGCCTGCAAATCTGGCTTTAAATCTTTTCATAACATTCACAACCCAATATACGCATTATAATTAAAACGGTAGTTTCGAATTATTTCATGTCTTGCCCACTCACATAATTTGTATGCAAGGGTACGTGACGCAGTGTTTTTGGGGGTCGCATTTCAGTGTGTCACCTCTTTTCTGAAGTAACGGTCGAAGATCGACCTCAAGGCCACGGGAACGCGATGGCACGTTAGGCATTTGAAGGGTAATACCGTTCGCAAAGAAATTATTCGCGCATCACTTCAGGATTTCATCGCTCCTTCCAAGATCTTGGCGAGAAAATTAAAACACGATTCATTACTCTCTGACATATCGAGGTTTTACTGCAATCGTTTTATAGCAATTCATCACAAAAGATGTATAGTTTATGACCAAGTATTTCTTGAACTCTGGATATATCGCATTACCCTGACATCATTTCAGAAAGTTATGGTTATAAATTATTCTCGACCCCACAAGTCCTCCATTTTAATCCTGAAAGAAACTTTAAATATATAAAGTTTTTAATTTCTGTTAATGTTAATACGTAAGTATATGTATTTTTTGTAACAATTCAGTTCAATTTACATAATTTTTTATTCATGTTCTGTCTAAATATCTATGACTCGTGCGTCATGCGTTTTTACTGTCACATAAACAAGGGAGAGAACATTGGGTCTCAAAGGAAAAAATATTATTTCCCTAGTATCCATTTTTTTTTTGCTTTTTTTGTTTTTGCCCCGTGTTTCGTAATAGACTTCTACTCCCGGTCGAAAAAATAATTAAACGTTTTATTTCACATATCCTTGGTGTACACCTGAAAATGAATGAACTCCCGCTTTCAAGACAGTGCGGGGCATTTTCGCGACGAGAGGTCCTCCCGGGCTGCGGCCGCTGCTCACGCGTGGGCGGCGCCGTAACGCACGCCCCGCTGCCCCCGGCTTCCCAGGCGGAGCCCCGCAACACGAGCCCCCCGCTAAACGAAGCCCAGCGCCCCGCCCACGCGGGCACGCCCTACTTGGCCGACCGGATGCTCGTGCGAATGCCCAGGCAGGGCGTGGGGGTTCGAGTCGCAACGGTGGCGAATTTTCTAGCTAGACAGCCAGAGCGAATTCAGCCGCTCTCTGGAGGAGACTTCCAGCGACCGGCTGCGCTGATTGGTTGTTTTCCCAGGTTTCTCTGATCAATATCAAGCGAATGTCGATGCAGTTTGCTAACAAGTGAACCACGAACCGCGCAAGAACGTTTGCTGTCATTTCCTTGACCCCTCTCCCCCGCGCACACACAGGTCTATGCATTACCATACCACACCTGTTGTAGGCTTAGAGCTTGTCCCGGCTGTGGTGGTGTTCCGCTGTGGGAGATATCTGGGAGGAAAATAATCCGCACGTAATCCGACATGTAAGCCGGTGCAGGTTCTAACCAGCTAGTAGGTGTAACATCGCCACTTCCCGAGATACAACATTCACTACATTAACGGAACTCAAGTCCACAGAAGTTTCCCATCCCGGAAATATCAATCAACCAACTGTATATCGAAATAAACTTTAATTTTTTAAAATTATTAAAACGCCGTACGTGAAAAATGGTTCCCGTGCATGTCTGTCGTGTGCGAAACAGCTATTTTTTTTATTCTAGGTGTGCGAAACATCTTGGAGCGTGCTCTAAACCCCTCGAAGCTTGTGCGAAACATCATTCGCGCACGTCGAGATCAAAAAAATAGCATAATATGCAACACATGCACGATGTGTTTCTCGTGCTTATCTTTAGTCAGCAGTCGCTCGGCGACAAACTCGACTCGTGCGCGAATCACCTGTTCCGCGCACTTCCGCGCGCGTTCATTACTATTTTGAATTCACAATGAATGTCTTTTAAGGCATGAAGTGGGTGGGAGTAAAAAATGGCTACATTTCGTCAATAAATGCATGTTTGGAAATCTCATTACGCATACTGGTAGTAGCAACACGGATATTTTACCAGACACAATTAGTCCCCAGGGAGTTAGTGTACCTTCCAAATATCAGAGCAAAAGAGTTGTTCAAGAAACAGGGGCGCGTTGTCAAAAAAGGCAGTTATGTAATAAAAAGAAAAAAGAAAAACATCAGTAATCGTAAGTGGTCGTTGTAATAAACGTAATTATTTGATCCAAAGAGATGGATTAACATTACCTCGGTGATAATGACGCAACTGGGAATAGTTGCACGAATGCTTGCATTATCTAAATTACAATAATTCAACGTGAAGATGCCGAAAATGTTTGATTTGATTCCTACACAACAGATGTAACAGACCTATCCATTATTTCTCAACACGCAAGGACTGCACTGGCCAGTAGAAACTAATGGCATCGATTTGTGAAGCGCTGACAATTGTATTAGTAGCTTTATGTGGGTAAAGGAATTACGCAGTACACGTAGTATGTCTACGTAGTATAGTTGTAGAATCATGGATCAGATTTTCATTACAATGGTCTCACACATTATCTTTATAAACCTTGATGGTACCGCTCTTCACACAATTTGACTTTTGTATTAGCATTCAGTTTTGTAACTAGGGAAAGTAAACTAAAGTAAACTAGGGAACGCCGAACTTTATAGCGTATTGTTACGTGAATGCTCCATCAAATTATGGGGGTAATGATTAAAAGAGCATACATTCGACGTTAGATCAGATGAGATCTGTATCAGATGCATTCTCCATATGGGGCCAAGTGCTGATCAACATATATACTGCACAGCGAGTGCGGTGCTTTAAACAAGCATTCGCAGACGCATTGTTCTTCCTGACACTTCCTCATGGCCGATACTTCAGCGATGTTCAGACCGTTACATTCGAACAGGAAAACATGTTTAACGAGTGGGTGTATCATGCGGAGGTTGTTGGTGTTAGGCATGAGCAGTGGTCGTATCGATAATAGCCAGCGACTAAGCAAATAGCAAATAGATCGTCAAACATGAATGCAATAATGTATTGGATATGTGAATGTATGCGCACTATTCGTATATATGCGCAATTGTGCTTATTAACCTAAGAATTTCGTTTAAAAGTTTGAAGGTAATTAATTTAGAGATCGAAGTATCATTTCATCTGAAGATATATTTTTAATTTTCATTTGTAGATGTCAGAATTTTACAAACGTTTATTTCATGTAGCGTATTTTATTGATCATGATTACAATGTGTGGACAATCCATTATGCATTTTTGTTACTTTTCGTATATCTGAGTTAATTTTGCAGTATGGTGATGGTATGTAGTAAACACGAGTATGTTAGTTGTACCAACAATAAACACAGACGACTTATGTTTTTGATCACATGACTGACTGAACGTATTTTAACATAACAGTACAATACATACTTGTCAATACATGCCATTTGTATTTAACTTTATGTGAGACAGAGTTTAGAGAACTTTATGTGAAACAGAGTGATATATCCGTGTAATTCAACCTCTTCGAATATCAGATTATTAGTTTAATTTCACATACAATTTGCAGATTCTGCACGCCTTTGAAAAGTTAGGAATGTATAGAAAAGCGCCAAACCAGAAAAAAAATGTAATAGAATTTTCCCAGATCTAATCCTGTAGATTAAGGCATGAGAATATGTTCGTTTAAACGTTATGTTATCTAGGCTATCCGGGACGAGCCGCGTCACTAACATGGTGGCTAACGTTTCGGCCAGCGTATTGTAGCCTTCTTCAGAGCGAACTGCTCACACATTACAGTACGCTCTGAAGAAGGCCACAATACGCTGGCCGAAACGTTAGCCACCGTGTCAGTGAAGCGGCTCGTCCCGGATGGCCTAGATAACACAAACTCCGGCAGCGGAAGCCTACGCAACCATATTTGTTTAAAGGCCCTAAAACGCGTTACTTTGGAGTAATATAACTATATAGATTTTAACAATGCTCCCCGAGTGTTACGACATGAATATTTAGATGCTATTTTTTCGATGAATCCTTCATGTTTTTAAATTTAAAGTGCAATTCGGCAAATTCTCCGTAAAATTCTGTTTTTAGATATATCATTTATAAAGATTGGTTACATGAGAACCGCAAAACTCACTTATACCACAGAAATGTAGGAGAGGATTCTTGGAGAATATTTACATCTGTTTTGAGAAAACCACTTTTCTGCCTTTAGTCTGACTAAGCGTGATTAAGATTATAACGATCAGAAGAATGCACTACATATTATACAGTAAATATGGCGTAAACAAACGAGATAAGAAAATGACAAATCAAAGTTCAATGTGCTACAGAAATATACCAAAATTTTTAGCAGAACGCCCATGGAAAAATCCAACCCGAAGCAGAGCCTTGTGTCTCCGAAGATCTCCTTCAACCACCGAGAATGGATAACTCGTCAGCAACCATTAGGGCAGTAAACATCAAACGTCCGCGGATTTGCACAGCATATGCTGATTCGCGTGAGTAATAAATACCGCTACCATTACTAAGAAACAGCTCAAATCCTCCGCCAGCTGCGCAAGGACGGGCTGCGAAAGCCGTGCGGCCCCGACCGCGCTGCGTGGCAACCTGCGCAGCCGGCTAATTGACCCTTGTTGTTAATTAAGCGTGAGAACTGCTGCGGCCTAATGGCCTATACAGCCGCCCGTAACCGCCAAAGCCAAAGATAAAGCGTGCTTGAATGTTATGTCCCGCGATGCCATTACCAGCGAGGGCGGAGGCCGGTTGTCGTGGCCGAAGGCGGAGGGCCGTGGGGCCTGGCGGGGGGAGCGGGTGGGCTGTTCCACAGCGCAGGCGAGGGGCGGAGACGAGATGGAGAGGCAGGAGGTAGACGAGAGAAGGGAAGGAGGTGGATTTGTGCGCGCTCGATGGCGTGCGGAACGAAGCGTCGATGGCTGTGGGGGCGAGGCGGGTGGGAAGTTTGCAAAAAAGGAAAAAAAGGGGGGGAAGAGGACAACAGATAGGGTGCCGGCACGTAGGGTCTGCCAGTTGGCCTCTCACCTTGCCCTCTAGAGGCGTCAAACGGCGCTGGTGCGACGCCAAATGCCAAGAGGCAATCGGCGCGCGCGCTTCTGGCAACTCGACGCGCTCTTCGCGAAATGATCCCGCTGGTCGAGGTACTTTGGCACAAGCTTTGATGGCTCTCTGGCGTGGATGAGCGCAATTCAACACCAAGTATTGGTAGTAGTTATGTTAATTTTATTTCGATTCAACTGTAGAGCACTACTTATCAGGTATAGTACGCAAAGGCAAATACAAAGTTTTATTCTTGATTCACAGTTTAATTGATTTATTTCTAAAATTATTAAAAATATGAAACCTCATTGTAAAATTTGATTTGAGGAACTGAATGTGAAAAAAAGGAGTTTTGTAATACAATACCATACCAAATCTGTCATTATTATTATTATTATTATTATTATTATTATTATTATTATTATTATTACTATTATTATATTATAATTATTATTTTTTAATTATTATTTTTTAATTATTATTATTGTATAAATAGTTTATCTTACAAATGGGATTAAGCACCCTTTTTTCGAAAAATGACATTTTATTATTTTTTAATCTGTCATTAAACTAGTTATTAAGTATTTAAGAAAATGCTTTGGCATTTAATATCTTTGTTCGATTGGCTCTTTAATTGGTATTAATAAGTAATGAACTGTGACGTTGTGTTTACGAGAGTGGCACAAATGCTAATGGGGACGAAGTGGGAATCGATTAGCGAAAGCAGGCGCGGAGAGAAGAAACGTTCTCTGGCAAAAGGCAGTCAACTTAATATAACTGAAGCTGGAAATGAGATATGTTGTATGTAGCAAACATCAACATTCCAGGAAATAGAAACAAAAACAACATAAATTTACATTACCAGTAAGTCCACTCAAGGAAGCAGAAAATATAATCGTTTCATACCATTGGTAAAATTTCGCACAAACGATGTTTGAAAATTAATTTAATTTTATTAAAATATTTTTGTTTACATCAATCACGTAATAATTGACATTTTGAAGCTAGTTAAGTGCCAAACTTCAGTCCTAAAGAAACACTGAATGTGTACAGTTCACTTATTTCCGCACATTTCATAGTTCCAGTCATTTTAGAAGGAACTTTCAAGCTCCTACAACTATTGAAGGCATTCAGAACTTTACGAAACATTTTTGTTACTTCCAAACTGTTGAAGTAATTCTCCTTTCTACATTCAGCGGTTTTCATGAAAATCTGGAAATACATAATTTTGACACTTTCAGATTTCCTGTTCGCAGTCTTAAAACATCGCTCCTTCCAGCAACCACATTTCGTCAACAAACTTTCGAATAATATTTGTAGGTTTCTTGAACACACAAGAATGACACGTTCAGTCAACACAATTTACTTCGACTAACGGAAGCAGAGTTCACATTCAGGCCTTTCGTTAAAAACATTTCCGTGGAATGTTGAAGATTTTTATCGCCCTTAAACTTTCCCAATATTGAGATACAAATTTCCCCTTCAATTATTAATCACAATAATGGTAATTATGACACTTTCTTTTTTAAAGAAATTCGCAGGAAAGACTGTCAGTACCTGAGTTTACTCCAAAGTACAGAAAAGTAGGATCACTAACCAAACAACTTTAAGGAAGAGACAATAAAATGTATCATGGATTACATGAACGATACACAGAGAGCAGAGGCAAAGGTGTAATCCTCCGTGGAATCATAAGAGTAGACAGGGGTACGGTATGGAATCGGAACGGTAAGGACGGCAGAAACGGGAGGACGGTGGAAGCCGGGAGGACGACAAAAGCGGGGAGGATGGCAGATGCGGGGAGGACGGCAGAAGCGGAGTCGACAGCAGAGGTGGTAAGGACGGCAGAGACGGCGAGGACGGCAAGAAGCTCGAGGAAGCCGAGAAGTCAGCAGGAACCGGCAGGAAGGAAGGAACTGGCAGGCCAGCGATGACGGCTTAGCCGGGGGGGGGGGGGCGACTGGACAGCGCGTGGGCAGATTGGGCCATTTCGAACAGCGCGGCATGAGGAGCCGCGGAGGTGTGGCGGCGCGATCCATCGCCGCAAGCTAAACCCGACACCGCCGGCGCTGCTGCGCGGCCCGGCCGAAGTTGTAAACCGAACATGTTTCGCCTGGAGCGCAGGGCCGCGCCCCGCTTCCAGGCCGATCTCCGCGCGCCCGCGGCGCGCATGTGCGCCCGCCCCCGCACATATCAGGCGGCCCATCGGCACATGTGGCGCCCGCCCGCGCGCCGCAGCGACCGCACCGATCCTCGCCCGCGCGCAGAGCGAGTCCTGGACCTACAGCCAGCCGAACGCTTCCAGCTCCCTGCGCTGGAAGGGCTCGCTCCAATTGTGCAAGCCACGTTTCATTATGCAATTATTCGCGATTTTGTTACAATTTTTATAACTATTCCAAAATGTTTCTGAACAAATGAAACAAGCCAAGAAAATATTCCCTTTTTATTCTTATGGGAAATATTAACGTATTTCCTTTTATAGAAATGTATTACATTCTACTTCTTTAACTTGTATATCTCGAATAGGCAATGGATCGGCCTGGTAATGACAGCAAATTAGAATAATTCTAAATTACACATTTTATTAAAATTGAAAATAATATTGTATTTTTATGAATCATCTAAAAAATATGTATAAAAATTGCTTTTAAACATGTTTTGAAATTTAAAAAAAATTGAACAACGAACTGACTTGGTCTTTCTTTTGAAGTGGAAAACATTAATCTCCCTTTTGTTAAATAGTGCACTTGTCGGAATAACAGCAATGTGATCATTATTTTTTTTTTTAAGTAGGAAAAAATTTCAGTTCGTCAGCATGCAAAATGTATTTTTAAGACAGAAAGAACACTAGGTTGCGCGGTCTTCCATTCATACCCTCACTCCCATAAAATTTAATTGAACAGCGAGCGTACTTGGTCTTTCTTTTGAAAGTGGAGAACATTAATCTTCCTATTGTTAACTGTGCATTTGACACAATAACCGCAATGTGATCATTCCTTTTTTTTTAAAAAAAAAAGAAGAAAAAATTTGAATTTATCGGCATGCAAAATGTATTTTTAAGAGAGAGAAAACACTAGGTCTTACGTTCATACCGTCGCTCCCAGTTCTGAACTATTTCGGTCGCGCCAAGAGGCCACGCGGGCGCGGAAAGGAAACGGCGGCCGCCGCCGTTGCTGCGCCCCTCGTCAAACGGAGCAGTCCACGCGCCGCACTTGAACACCCCTGCCGCCCCTCTCTGCGTCTCTACAGTCCACCATCGCGGTCCTGCGTCCTAGACATCCCAGGCGCACGCCCGCCGCACCGACCGCACCGCCCCCACCTGCGCCCGCGCGCGTTCGAGGCTCTTTTCGCCGCGCGCGCCCCGCCCCACCCCGCCCCGCTGCCGCCACAGCGACAAGCCGCTTCCGTTTCCCACGCCGCGAGTCCACGCTGCACCGCGCTAGCGCAGGAGCCAAGGCCCCCCACCCCCACCCCCCCACTTACGACTGGTTATGAGGCGGAGAGTACGAAGCTTGTGCTTAATGGCGATAGAAGACGAATGCTTACGAGTGTTTATGCCTCCTTTCAGCTTTCAAGAACTTCTCTCCTTTTTCTTTCATGATAATACTTCTGTTTGTTGTAAACCAGGAGATCGCTCATTTCGTTCTTGTTCAATAATTGCAACTATTACCTTTCATATTTTCGTACATTTTCCTGTTTTTGTTCTCTCTTCGATCTTCATTCTTTCGTGTCTTCATCTTTATGGCTATTGAACATCCGCAATATTAGGTGTACATGTATTTTGCGGGAGAACGCAACTTGCGCTTTGCGAGAGCCGACTGGAAGATGAAGGATTAAAGAATAAACGAGATACCAAGATAAATGTAGTTTTTACTAAGGTCTAAGAACAAAGATATTCTGAAATAATTAGTTTGTATGTATGTAAGTACATGGTGCGACAGCCCGTGAGCGGGCTCAGGCCTACCGGCGACGTCCCTGCCTCGCGGCCATGGGTTAAGGAGGTACGTGTGGTTAGCACGTAGACATCTCCACGCCGTATTTCTGTCTTCTCAACCTGAGAAGTAGATTTTCTCACCGTCACACAGCAGCATATACTGCGACATTGCAAGGAAAATGCACACTAGAGTCTTGGCTTGACCGGGGGCGGCGTAATGGAAAACGAGTACACCGACCAAGAGCTAGCAAAATAATTAGTCTGGTAAGGCAAATAAAGATCTATTAAAAAGAGATATGAGGTTGAATACATAAAAAATCAAATATCGTTTAAATTATAATTCTATAAAATAGTAATGCTTAAAATTAGCGTCGACCGTTTGATCTGAATACCTTTTTAATCTTTCGCACTGAAGAAGTCATACAGAAAAACACACCACACATTCATTCGCCTCTAACGCTCGCGAAACTACAAATTCTTTCGTAAGAAACTTGAAACCACCGAAGCCTCTTTCGTAAATCTTAGAGGTCCTAAACAACGTCAACGCCTCCCACTTCGTGATAAACACCAATTTGGGGTCAAACGCCGACGCCGTAGGTTCCGCCTCCATTCACACGCGTCATCCGCCGACGCGGAGGAACCGCGGCGCGTTTTTGCCCTCTCCGCCCCCTGCCCCACCCCCGCCTTCGCCACCGCCACCGCCATCGCCCCCAGCAGGCAGCGCGGGCGGCGGGCGCCGCATGGCGCGGGCGTGCGGACAGACGCGCGTTTTATGGCCCGCGGGCGAGGAACGACGAGCAGCGACGCGCCGCCCCCGCTCACGCGCCGTCACGCCCAAGAGCGCAGTCGAGGAGGCACACGATTAACATTACTGTTGCTGCCCTATTGTGGAAAAATATATGCCCATCGAGAAGTAAATAATTTCGACAAGAAAAGTTTTTGTTTAGATGATTAGTATTTTTAATGTCACTGAAACACATTGTCAAAATATTCCGCAAATGCTTATTAAACAATAAAACAACTTTTACAGTATCGTTCGCCAACCACACGAGCGGTCAGAGCCCCACTGAATCGAAGCCTCTTATTGCTATTCGGTACACCTATTCAGTAAATTTTGTTCTTAACTTTTATTCTAGGGTTAAGGAATTCTGCATCCTGGGAATTGCACTGAAATATATCAGAGGAAATCCCGACAAAATATCCCTTTTATACTAATGCTCTGAGGAAAGAAAGCGAGTTTGCACCATTCACAAGGAACCTTCCACACAAACCCCAGTAACTGTGTTACTGCTGGAATGAGAATAAAAACCCACTCTTGCGTCAAACCGATTGAAGGAAAAAACGTTCGCAGTATATTAACGGAAAACAGTGGACGTAAATGAAACCCGCAAATACACACGTAAAAGTCAATTCACAAATGACGTCACCATTATACTTAACTCGGAAAGGATGCGTCCTAGGCTCGTACAATTATATTAAAAACTGTATCGATTCTTCGGTTATACTGGAATCTCCAAAACGAAATCTATATGGAGTTTCTAGTACATTTTTCAACGGCACCCTAACTTCAAAGTACAAATTGTCTGACAGGTGAAAAGTTGAGTTGTAAGATGATACTATTTTAACTCCATAAAATAAAAACTTACGCCATTCCGGATGGACGAGATCGCTGAGGCAGTAGTGCCGTAGCGATCTCGGACCGAAGAATCGCGGGTTCGGGCCCCGCCTCGGGGATGGTTGTATTGTGTTCGTCTTTTCACACCCCTATCATCATAATATCGTGTCATCCTACCGTTACACGCAATAGTTGTCGCTAATGACCTAGTAGTTGATGCAACCTTAAATAAGAACAAACAAAACAAAAACAAAAAAAAGACAGAGCGCGGCATGTGCGACACCCAACTTGTGGTACAGTAGAACCCGCATATTCGGAACTAATTGGGAGTGTGGTCTGTTCGGATTCGGAAATGTTCCTAATATCCAAAAACATGTACCGTACATATATATGACATCTATAAGATTACCAGATGCAATGCAGTCGTAGTTACCAGTGCAATAAACCTTTCATTTCGGCAACATATTTCAATAATTAGTTGTTCAGTTGTGTAGTAATTCTAAAATCCTTTTTGTACACTATATATAAGTATTTCCTTTTTTTTGTTTTTCCTCCATCTCGAATTATGTTCAGATTATCCGAAAATTTGGATTTGCGTGATTCGGATTAGCAGTATTCTCCTGTATTTATGAAAATTAATGTTTGTGAAATGTGAAAATAATAAGCAGTTGAAAAATATATTTTTTTACGTCGATGCCGCTCACAACGACAAAGGTAACGAAAGCGCCTATTGACTCATCGCTTCACTCGTAAAGGTCCGGGATTCGAACCTTTATCTTCATCATAGATGACATTCTGTTGTCTTTAGTTCGTGTTGTACATGGTCTCCCGTTTAGATGGCCGCCATATCAGAAGATCCTCCTGGTGTGTTAGTGTTCTCAGATCAAGATACATTGGGGTGCAGAAGACAAAGCAAATCTTAATTTTGTTATGCGTCACCCCAAAGGGAAGTTGGTGACGAAGTATACAGGACTGACACTGGACTTCAGTAATTACGAAATGAGGAAAGAGGATTCAGATAATTATATTTGATACATGCTGATTTGCTAGTTGGAATCTACTGTGATTGCAAAGTGTAATATTCATGCTTTATAGCAATTTAATTCCAAAATTCAGACACGTATTTTTTCTGTTCTGGGATCTTTAATATTCCTTATTCAGCTCATATATTTCACATTTAATTAACGCAGTCCTAATTACACTTGGGAATCAATTTAACTGCACGAGAAAATGTATATCCAATCTAATTCAATCATTCAAATTTGATTTCAATAGCCTCACATCTCAAAAGAATTAGCATTAAGGTGTGACACTGTTCAATATTTTGTGTCAGTTTTGTATAATGTAGTATAATGACTAATATTTGTACCGAAGTATAAATTACATTTATTGCGTTGTCGTAAATACAGAGGTTTACTGGGATTACTGTGTCATTAACATGGAAACCTATCGTGAGAGCAGGAAAACATTACAATTGTTACGTGGCCCGCGCGGAACGACAATTACTTCCCGCCGCGAAGTGGCGAAGGTAATCGGCGCTTGCGGGACTCGGGCGCACCGTCGCAGGAGATGAATTGAATTGAATTGGATTAATGCCTTATTTTACGTGGCCAGACTCAGGCCACGAGGCCTGCTCTTCCGTCTGACCACGCAAATTTCGCTATGCTCCTTTCACCAACGAGCTGCGGAGCGGCCTTTCGTTTCCCGGAAACGCTCGTGCGTAGGTCGCCCGCGCCCCCGCGCCCGCGCCACTGCGCCGCCGCCAGCGCCACCTGTGAAAACAGCCGCTGCGCTCGACGCGTTCGATACGCCCCCGGAGATAACGCCGCCGCCGCCGCCGCCGCCGCCGCCTATCGCCTGCCGCGCCGCGGCTCCTGCCTGCCGCACTGCACTGCTCTGCTTTGGGCACCGCGCCGTTGTGGATGCGCACAACACATCCCCCAGGGGCTCAAGGACGAACATTTTTAAAACTGCTTGCATATGGAATACAGAAAATTATATTCCGAAATGAGAAGGCTATAAATTCATATGAATTTATATGAAATTCCTATGAAAACAATTAATATGAAATTCATATCAGAGTTACGTGTGTACGTTCAGAGAAGTGTAATTCAGTAATGTAGTGTGTTGAATGTTGAGACCCGATTTAGTTCGATTTTAAGTATGCACAACGATAATGAGGAGTGATCTAGCAATAATGTAACTTGTAAATTTAGAATTTTATTAGACTACATAATGAGAGCTAAAGTTATTGTTTATCCTCACGTGACGAAATATTTCTTAAGTACGTAACTCCAATTATTCCGTTATGACCACAACAAGAGGTTTAATAACATATAATCACTCGAGCGTAAACGGTCATTAACTTCACGGAGTTGTTGACGGAGTACTTCGATTGGATAAAAAAATTGCAGTTCGTTTTAACCCCAACTTGCTTTAAATGTAAAATGCGTAAGTACCAGCGCGCTTCAGATTTTGTAGTGCACTTGTAGACTGTCTACTTCGGAAACGAGACGCCTGTAAACAGTAAAGTGTTTACTGCTCTTCCGTAGGCCATCCTTATCGTGATGCTTTCGTTATCGAAAAGTAGTAGTGAAGATAGGTGACTAGCAACGGAATTGCCAGCACACATTCAAAATCTATATTTCTCATTTCTAATGCACACAAAAATTGAAAGAAAACTATGCTGCCTCTGGCTATGTGATAGATTGTGTCTATATCTGTCCTTTGGCCATGTGATATCGTTTAGTTGTAGATACACAGGAACGCGAACAAAACAACAAATAAATACTTTCGGTTTCATCCGAATCATGCACATATTTAATTGTGTCATTCCACCTATTCTCATATTGCGCGTTTCGCTACATACACAGAAACGTAAAGAAAAACTAACTAATTACAATGTACCATTTTCGATTTTGTCTGAAAGATTGACATGTTTGATTGCGTTAATTGTGTTGATTGCAATGTGTTAAGACTGAAATTTATCTTGATTGTGTCTCTTGAGAGTACTTATGTTTAGCTTTATAAGAAAGTTTTTTACCTGATCTGCACTTCCAATCTTTGACAATCTTTGCAAAGTTAGAGTGCGACTTCGCTTGACTACTTTACTTCTTCCTCACTTCTGTTCTTACGTGACCTCACCTACATACTTCTTTCACTCGTCTCTTTTTTCTGTGTCTGAGAGCAGGTGCTCTTGAATATGCACGAAAGACACGCAGGTGATTCTATAATTTCTGACCTTACTAAAGTAATGCACAGCAAAGAAAAACCTTCCCGGCCCGAATATAGACTTATCTTAGTTTCAATGCAATTGTTTCTAGCAGACATCTCATTTAGTTTTGTGCAGAGAGGTACTTGAGTTGGATGAGGTGCGTGAAATCTCATGGTGTTTAGCTTCTTCACGACAGTTCACCTGTGCATACTGCCCGGATTGGAAATATTGTTGTGAAGGACTGATTTCAAAAAGTTGGAACATTCACCATACAGTCCAGATTGGGCTAGCAAATACTAATATTAATCAGAAGTGAAGAAAAACATTTGGGGAAGAAACTTTTCAGATGAGCGTGAGATGACCGAAGTAGTTTTTGAAATTTTTTTTTAAAAAATTGAGATATTTTCAAAATCCTACAAATATTAATACACAGTTGTAAAAAATGGGTTGGAGTAAAAGATGACTGAGTTGAAAAGCTATATAATTTTTTTGTACCACAAATAGAAGTTAATGAGGCCAAAAACTTTAAAACCCCAACTCGTACACTCTTTTTGATAATCTATCACCTACTTTCAAACTCACTAAGCTGGGTAAACAGTTTTCATATTGAAATATACAAACCTCTCCAAATATTTAAGAATGTTCAAATAATTCTTAATATTAAACTCCTTACAAGAATTTCTACTTAAACTTGAGTATTAATTTCTAATGTTCTGAACATTATTTCTATACCCTAAAATATACTTTTCCCAACAGGAGTTACGTTCAGGAACTTAAACACATTTCATAACACATTTTTCAACAAGATAATTCCTTACAAATATTATGCATCGGGAGAATTTTAATTCTCCCAATGTATTATGTTTTATAATGAAACATTTGTTTCACAAATATATATGAGACGTATCTTCTTCACAAAGGCACACATAAAACTCGGGCACGATTAAGCTCTACATTTTGGAAACAACTACTTACACAGCGATCAATTGATTGATTAATTTATTCATTCATTAGTGATTCCAGGCGCGTCAACTGCTAAGGTCAGTTTTCCTGTAAGAGTAGTGCACTTTTCCCTCGGTAGGTGGCAGTGATCTTCCTCCGCCGGATGGTGAAATCCGTTGCCATCATACCATCAGCAAGCGGGGTTTTCCCAACAAGGTATTTCCCACCAGCGCGGCCCCGCCTAAGCCGGGTCAAAGCTCTCAGTTCCCGCTCGGTCTCCCGGTATGTGTGGCCATGTAGTGCAAGAAAATGAAAGCAAGAGGTCAGGATTGGTCAAGGAAGAAGAACAAAAGATCGCGCGCGGTTCGTGGCCCCTTTGTTGGGGTACTGCTCCGGCATTCGCCTGGTATTGATTGGAGAAACCACAGCAACCGAACAGAGCCGACCGCTGGAATTCTCCTCCAGACAGCCGCTGATATTGACATAGTTATTTAGCTAGTGTCGAAAATCTGCCACCACCGTCGGGACTCGAACTTACGGCCTCTCGGTCAGAGATCAGGCGTGTGGTAGTGCAGAACATGTGTGTGTATATGTGTGTAAGAGAAGAGAATAGAACGAGGAAGCGGAAGTGAATGTCGCGCGCGCGGTTCACGGCCCATTTGTTAGGGTATTTTACAAACCACGAAGTACGCCGATCAGATCAGACAGCTGCTGGAAATCTCTCCAGAGGGCGGATGAATTCGAATTAACTCCAATTTTTTTTTAACATTACGGTATCACAAATAACGGTATCTCCATTGCAATTGATAGAATTCAGGTAGGTTATTTCCGTTTACCATTAGACCGAAGACGAGTATTTAGCCTTACATTTGTTCACGTCCGATTTGTCACTTGCCTCATCTTCATGTCACCTTCATAACAGTAGGTTTCAAGACGTCATGGCTTAGAGTAAGATACTTTTCATGTACGAAACTGAATGTAATGGGCGATAATTTCTTGCAGATTAGAAAATGACCTTTCAACTTTATTTCATACATTATTTCACACTCAAATAACCTTAATCCTTCAATTTGGTTTTCAGCACACATTTCCAAGAGATCACAAGGATCAACAAAAATATCCACAATACGATAGCCTCACTCGCGTGTTGCACAGATTGAGCATCAGAATATAGTAACAACAAACAAAAAATTAGGAATTGAAATTAAAATATGCCATATACACGGACACGCCCTCATTGGCGGAAAGAAAAGTACGTTGTATCTCGACGAGAGGCCGATCGGTGGTTCTTTTCCTCGGCACCAGAGCGCACTGCCGGCGCTCCTCGTTCGCGAGGCGCCGCAAACCGGTCGCGCAATTTCGCACAAATGTGCGGTTTCGCCCGCCGGAGATTTAATTATCGTTATTTCTGAATGGGCCATTGTAAGTTCTTATCCAAATAGCAAATCTAATGTTGCACATTAACACACTCCCACATGCGCTGGCGAATTTCCGAAGGATTAAAATTACTTTTTCGTTCCCTGCCCCTTTCGGCGTTCCTTTGAGGTAATAAGTCTATCGTTTCTTGCCTGAACTTGCATTGTACTGATGTGGAAATGTACAATATTATTTTCTAAACGCTCAGCTATGCTTTTAGTCAAGGCATGCCATGATGACGTAATACGCATTTTGGTTAAACTATGTCACCACCCAAATGAGACGTTACATCATTCTGAAGACAAAGACGTATTAAAATGACCTACAGTGAAGATAAACGCATACTTTGACAGGAAACAGCGCATTTACAAGTCTTGGACATCACGTAAAGACCAGATCTGTGTTTGTTACACAACGACAACACTAAAGTTCCACTTACTCCCTCTCTCTCTCTCTCTCGCACACACACACACACACACACACACACACACAAACGCGCGCGTACACATACACTGACATATTTGAATATTTAATTTTGATCACGCATTACCATATCATCTTTAGGGAATTTCCATGTTGCGTCCGTTGGAAAAACGTCCTCCATTTGTCTCTCTTCCTCATAACTTTTATTGTGCTTGATATTTTGACACAATATCACAAAAATAACACATTTAACTAAATCTTTATAAATATACGTGATTTTTTATGATTTAAAGGGAGCTTTCCAAGGAACTGCAGAACATGAAGTTGGGTATTCCTATAGGAAAGAAATCGGTTTTGTACGATTTTTACAACGTCATGGATGCAATATGCTACTGCTGGAACGGGAAATAATTCCCCACCCACCCCAGTGAATCAAGAAGCCTTAAAAAGATAAGTTTAGAAAAACAAAGATTACGATGTACGACAAATAGCAGACACACATGCAATCCGGAACGTACATTACGCTGCAACACATGTTACCATCGCGCTGAACGAGGAAACACTTCTTAAAACTAGATTTCGTGACCATGGTCACGATTCATTGATTCGTGTTTCCGGCATTTCAACTGATTTGGTTATCAGTCCCGTTAGTGGAGTGCTTTTTTCTTTTTTTCGTGGAAGGTAGTGGCGTTCCTCCCTCGCTTGAGAGCAAGATTCCACAGGCAGATCAGAGTCAGTGACATTGGGAGCATTAGAGTCAGTAGCAATGTTGGCTCTGAGCGAAACTCAACTGCATTGTATCACGACTTTGCTTTTGGCGTAATCTACAAAATAGCACATTAGTAGACATTTTTTCGCGCTCTGGAAGTACACCTTCTCATTAACACGAATAAACGTCCGAGGTTGGGTTCCCATTTTAAAACGGGAGGAATATTCTCACGGGTCCACAAGTATTTTACTATTTTGTTTCTTTAATTCACAGAACATTAATTATGTTATGCAAATGTGTTACGATGCCAAGTGGCCTGAAAGAACATCTCGTATCATCGTTTGCCGATCAGGCAACTTGTTTCCTAGTAAACAAATATAAATTATTTCAGATCAAAAAAAGAAATCGGTAATCGTACACGGGATTCCGCAAAGCCTGTTGGTTTACGAAAGTCCAGAGAAATTACGCAAGACAATCCGTACAAAATGTGACGTGGAGATGGTGCTTGCGTAGACGAAGCACGAAAGTAGTTTTAGCGCTAGCCATTCTAATTGGCAGAAGAAATGGTAGCACTGGTGCGGCTAGTAAAAGTCGTACCGGTCAAGCAAACGCAATGACTATCTTGCAGTGACAATGGAAAATAATCCTCTTATGAGTGGGTTGTGGCCAGTGCCCCAGTACTGAGGTTACAGGAAACGGGGGACGAAGGGAAAAAAAAAAAAAAAAAAAGGGAAAAAGGAAAGATAAAAGAAAAAAATTCCAGGTAAGGGTTATTTTCCAGTTTAGGCCTTATTTAGACCGAAAGGACGAGTATTTTAGGCCTTACATTTGTTTTCACCGTCCGATTTGTCACTTGGCCTCGATCTGTCATGTCACCTTCATCAACAGTAGGTTTCAAGAGCGTCATGGCTTTAGCAGTAAGATAACTTATTCATGTACGGAAAGCTGAATGTAATTGGGCGATAATTTCTTGCAGATTAGACAAATGACCTTTCAACTTTATTTCATACATTATTTCACGACTCAAATAACCTTAATCCTTCAATTTGGTTTGCAGCGCAACATCATTTCCAAGAGAATCAGCAAGGGATCAAAACAAAAATTATCCCACAATACGATAGCCTCATTACTGCGCGTGTTGCAACAGATTGAGCATCAGAAATAGTAACAACAAACAAAAAAATAGGAATATGAAATTAACAAAGATGCCATATACACGGACACGCCTCTCATTGGCGGAAAGAAAAGTAGCTTGTATCTCAGACCGAGGAGGCCGATCCGGTGGTTCTTTTCCGCTCGGGCACCAGAGAGCACTGCCGGCGCCTCCTCGTTTCGCGGCGAGGCGCCGCAACCGGTCGCTGGCAATTCTCGCACAAATGGTGCGGGTTTCGGCGCGCCGGGAGATTTAATTTCGTTATTTCTGAAGGGCAACATTTGTAAGTTACTTACTCCAATATAGCAAAGTCTCTAATGGTTGCCACATTTAACCACACTTCCCACAGCGCTGGCGAATTTCCGAAGCGATTAAAAATTACGGTTTTGCGTTCCCTGCCGCCTTTTCGGCGTTCCTTTGCAGGTAACAAGTCTATCGTTTCTGTATCCTGAAAGCTTGCATTGTACTGAGGTGGAAATGTAAATATTATTTTCTAAAGCGTCTCAGGCTATGCCTTTAGTCCAAGGGCATCCATGGATGACGTTAATACGCATTTGCGTTATAAACTATGTCACCACCCAAAATGAGAAGTTACATCATTCTGGAAACAAAGACGTATTAAAATGACGCTCAGTGAAGATAAACGCAAACTTTGACAGGAAAAACCAACGAATTTACAAGTCTTGGACATCAAGTAAGAAAAGCTCTGTGTGTTTTAGGGCACAACGGCAACATTTAAGTTCCACCACACTGCGAACACACACACACAACCAACACACACACACACAAACACACACACACATACATTAGACACACACACTAAAAATAAAAAAAATTTTCTTCGCTTCTGGAAGTACACCTTCTCATTAACACGGATAACAGTCCGAGGTGGGTTCCCATTTTAAAACGAGCGAAGGAATATCTCCCAACGGTCCACAAGTATATTTTACTATTTTGTTTCTTTAATTCACAGAACATTATAATATGTTATGCCAAATGTTGTTACGATGCCAAGTGGCCTGAAAGAAACGATCTCGATATGCATCGTTTGCCGATCAGGCAACTTGTTCCTAAGTAATCAAATATAAATTATCTTCGATCCCCCAAAAAAAATTCGGTAATTCGTTACACGGGATTCCACAAAAGGGCCTGTGGACTTACGAAAAGTCCAGAGAAATTACGCAAGACAATCGCGTACAAAATGTGACGGCGGACGATGGTGCTTGGCGTACACGGAAGGCACGAAAGTAGTTTTAGGGCGCTAGCCATTTGAATTGGCAGAAGAAATGGTAAGCACTGGTACGGGTGCGTAGCTAGTAAAAGTCTGTGACGCGTCAAGCAAACGCAATTCACTATCCTTTGCCTTGTCGTGACAATGGAAAATAATGCCTCTTAAGAAGTGGGTATGGTCCATGCCTCCAAGAGCTGAGGTTGCAGAGAACGGGGACGAAGGACGGTGGACAGAACGGCGTTGAGTAACAGAGGATGTGACGCGGAAACACGGGCACGCACGGACTAGCAAATAATGGCCGGAAGCGGGATCGGAGATATGGGCGGGGCTGGAGAACGGGCGGCGAGACGGGCGGCGGGGAGGACGGCGCGTGTGAGGACGCGCGGCGGAGGACGGGGCGGCGGAGGACGGCGTGCGGCGGGGACGGGCGGCGAGGCGGGGACGGGAGGAATGACGGGCGGCGGAGGACGGGCGGCGGAGGACGAGGCGCGGCAGGACGCTGGCGAAGGACGGGCGGCGGAAGGAACGGGCGGCGGAGGACGGCGGCCGGAGGACGGGCGGCGGAGGGACGGCGGCGAGGACGGGTGCGGCGGGCGGAGAGGACGGGTTGGCGACGAGGACGGGCGGCGAGGACGGGCGGACGAGACGGGCGGCGGAGGACGGGCGGCGGAGGACGGCGGTCGGAGGACGGGCGGCGGAGGACAAGGGCGGCGGAGGACGGGCGGCGGAGGACGGGGCGGCGGAGGACGGGCGGGAGGATCCGGGCAGCGGCGGGCGGAGGACGCGGCGGGCGGAGGACGGGCGGCGGAGGACGGCGGCGGAGGACGGGGCGGTCGGAGACGGGCGGCGGAGGACGGCGGCGGAAGGACGGGCGCGGAGGACGGGCGGCGGAGGACGGGCGACGGAGGACGAGCGGTGGAGGACGGGCGGCTGGAGGACGGGCGCGGAGGAGGCGGCGGAGGACGGGCGCGGCGGGAGGGCGGGCGGGCGGAGGTACGGGCGGGAGGGAACGATTTGTCGGGGGGCCAATGGACAGCGGAGGCGGCGCGGACCATGGAGGGAACACGAGGATGTTGCTCGGCGGCGGCGGGGACCGTGGGGTG
>BOPP01000019.1:8883646-8941414 GCA_017312745.1 Gryllus bimaculatus
GGGCCGGAGGGCAAGGGCCTGGAGACGAGTGTCGGAGGGCGGCGAGTGGGTGAGGAGGGAATGGCGGCAGAGCCAGTGCCACTCACCCACCCGCCGCCGCGCCGCGTCGTTAATATGCGGAATCCGTCGCCGCCGGAATCTCAGACTCGAGGAGGCCGCGCGCAGCAACACGCAGCTGGTCGCAGCCTCAGCGCACGCGCGGTGGATGGTGACGTCACAATGTGAGAAAACCTCACACGTAATGCTAGTCGTATTTATTATTTTCAGGAAACGCCCAATCACGTAAACACGCAAGGTATCTTGATAAATATGTTTACAAGTTTTGGAATGTAAATTGTTTGGATATCAAATACAAGATTATCGTGAAGTCACTAATTCCTGCTAATAACTACTCATGCCTTTCTGTTTTCCTATTTATAAATTTATAATTTAGTCGTATTATTTGAGTAGTGTAATAACGATTATTGGATAAAAATATATGCCATCTCACCAGGAATCTCGGTTTGTAAAACTGAACTTGAATTGAACGTCAAGTTTCGTATATGTTTTGCCGGGGGATACGGAACTTTCACAACACCGACAGATCGAGCACCGGTTTTTAGGAGATTTCGGACAAATTAAATATTCACTTCTTATCAGCAAATAATATTGAGTAATTCTATTGTTATAATTAGGGGGCGGATTTGAACGAAATGTGTTTTTTTTTCGTTTTCCCTTTAGAACAATGCCGTTAATATAGGAATTGAGTTAATGTTTAGTAAAGAAAAGAAGTTATGACGAAAATAAATGACCCTTTTTATACGTCGTTTCTTTGCATTTTTCGTCGTTTTCGACTGAGTCTTTTTTTTTCTGTTCACATAATTTTTACTGCATTTTCGCTTATTTCAACGATTTTAATATAATTTTAATGGTATTTGCTTCAAACAATATTTACGACGTTCAAAAAAAGTTCACCCCAGAATTCCTGAATAATCTATTCGATTTCTTTGCTCAGCCGCCGTGAGTACTATGTAATCTAAGGTTCCTGTAACGTTCATTGGTGCCACTGTGAGTTCGGCCAATTTTGCGATAAATAAATGCAGACAAATTCTTTTAAAAATCAGTCCAAATCGAAAGTTTACAAGCTAAGTTCACTTGAAAAGGAAGAAGCCTCGAATACATCAGTAAAAGCTTGAGTTGTTTATCCGAAATGGTTTTGATCAATTTTTAAGTCGTTTTTCTTTGTTTTTAGAGCATTTTTAAAGCATTTAAGAGCATTTTATTGATCATTTTTGGCAATGTTTTAGGCAATCGAAATCTACCCCCTAGTTATAATAAATGTTAATAAAGGAACATAAATCCAACGTACATAAAAATAACAGAACTAGGTCCGCGTAAGTCTTCTTACGTAACCAAAATTACGTATTACGTAAACAAAAAAAAATCCAGATAAAGAGATTTCTGAATTATTATCGCAGTACTTTGCAATTATAACATGCCACATGATTAAATAATTATATTCTCTTCATATGTACTTAAAGCGATATATCTGAACATATTCATTTGTCGCATCTACACCGTCAATAATTTTAATTCATATGTTTTAAGAAAATGGAATTCAATAGAATAATATAGACATTCCAAGTTTCGCTAAAATCACCAGTAGATTGATTTATCAGTCAATGTCTTTTATCCGCAAATATGAACGACATTGAACGATAAGACTGGAAGCAATTACGACAGTACAGTTGAAGTAGATAAGCGCTTCGTCGTTTCCTTGTCACGTACTTCGCTGAAACGTACGAATCAATGTCTGAGACGATGTAACGCTAACACATATTTCTGGTAAATCAATTACCTTAATCACCTTTCAGGTGTCCTGTTTGCATTACGACCATTGGCAAACACACACTTAAAACTTTTCGAATGCGTAATCTACCGGGAGCTGTGGTGGCTTTATACACCACCCTGATTTTCTGTTGTAGAACATTCATTCCTTTGATTTTATAGGTTAAACAAGATTCAGTTCCTACATAGCCCAGTTTAGCTCTGTAATTATGAGATGAGTTTGTTACGAAAGAATGATATACTTCAGAAGTGCAAGAACGAACGTATCAAATCTCGTAGAATTTCACTAAAAATACAGTGTTCCTTCGATCCAATGGGTTTGTGTAAGTGATGTAACAAACAACTTGTAAATTGAATACAAGTTTTTGTTTGAGAGTTCAACTGCAGTCATATCAATTTGGAATATTATTTGACCGTTCGAATTATTTAGTAATAATAATTTATTACGACAAACATCTTTGAACATTTATACTCGTGTAAAAATTAAATTTCATTATATTTATCCTGGAACTTCAGTTCAGTTATTTTATAACTATAATTAAAACTTTTTCAAATTGTATTTATTGGAAAATTATTATTATTATTATTATTATTATTATTATTATTATTATTATTATTATTTACTACATATAACCAGAATAAAAATTATAACATAATAAAATTTGCACAGCCCTTCACGGTCACATCCCAGTAACCTACGTGAATGATTTGTATAAATGGTTTATGTTAATATTTCTAAAGAAAACTTCTCGGCTATAATTAGAAAGATTATGATTAAATTTTGAAAAATAACTTTAAAATTTTAATCTCGTATTAAATCAAAGCGATGATATGAATATTTTAGTACGAAAATACTACATTTTTCTGAGATAATGTTTTGAATTTGGGAGAATCCTTTCATTGATTACTTCCGGGAGCAAGTGATCATACGCCCCTATAAAAGTATCAATGGCATAAAATGTTTTTCTATCTAGAGCGAGTCAAATTATGACAAATAACTACGAAACAGTGTCCGAAACATTGTCCGACGTCAGTACACTACGAACTGTTATAATTAAACTATTGCCTGCAATTAGCCGACGAATGCAAAATGACGACCTGAGAAATGAATTTCGCTCCACACGACGCGTCGGCACGTAGGATGGACACGAAATGCGACTGGCCGGCGCCGGGAAGCCGCGTGTTTGTGGGCGCTCCGCCCCTATGTAGGTTATTAAACGGCCGCGTCCGTCGCAAGAGCTCCAATAACCGACATCCCGGGGAATCACGTCCCGCCGCCGCCACCGTCGCCGCCACTGCCACCGCCGCCGCCACCGCCGCCACCGTCGCCACCGCCACCGCCGCTGCCGCTGCCGCTGCCGCCGCCACAACGACCGCGACCGTCTCGCAAGTTGGAAGTGAACGCGCGAAATTGAGAATTACGAAAAATTAATGTGTTCGGATTCACACAGACAGAGACCGCTCAAAAGTTTATGACTTTTTTATGAACTTTCATGTACAACTATTTCATCGTTGTATTCATCAAATTATTTAATTACTTCTTGGTTTCTAAATTAAAATATTTGTGCATAAACGTCGAATAAATCTAAATCCATTAAAATTCATCCGACCAACTTGATAAAAGTATACACGTTCATTGTACTTCTTCAAATTTCTGTTTGAAGTAAGTGCATAAGAGATCACATACATAGGATCGAATTAGCGGAAATAGGATCTATTAGATACACAAAGATGTACTACATAAATTACTACATAAATTAGAAAATTTTTAAAAAGATCTGGGAAGGGAAACGCCAAGTAATCACGTTTGAGTGATCAACACTGTAATAAAACCTCATTAAAATCAATTCCAATTCATCGATTCTGAAAGAATCCAACCTCGTGAGACGTCCAATGAAACTACTCCTCACCTCATCACCAAACCTTTAAAACGACTTTATCTGAATTACCTCTCAAAACTCGAAGAAAAAATCTAGACCAAATTCCACCTCCAAACTCCCCCTATTTGGCATAGCACTCACTCGCATGACCCGGAAATTTTCGCGGAGCCTGTCTCCGGGATTCGATTAGAGCGCGGCGTCAGGGAGGGAGTCGGCGTAATCACCACGGCCCCATCGGGCGGCGCCGCACCGCGCCGCAGTCGCCTCTATTTCTGCTCGCCGAAAATCCGGTTCCCTGCGGAGCGTCCCGCGGCTAATTGCGCGAACGCGCGCCGGCCGGCGGTCGCGCGCCGCGCGGGGGGCGGGTTTTTGCGCGCATGCGCGCACGCCGCCTCAGACGCGCCCTCCTCCACTGGCCAGCCCCGGGGCCGAGGATTGATTGGATATTTAGTTTCCGGGCTCGTCAACGCTGCGCAGGCCATCAGGCCTGCTCTTCCGCCCGACCACGCACTTCGCTGCGCTCCTTTAGCCGTCTTGCGGCGAAAGAAGGTATTACTCGGGCGTCGAAACGGGCGATTTGATGTTAGCTCTGACACGTCTTTTATGCTCGAGTATTTTCAACATGCAGTAAATCTACAGCGCCGGTCAGAGACAGTATAGTGGCAGTAGTTCTTGTCTTTACGTAATTCATCCCGTCCTAGCGCTAGTGGAACCAGTGAATTTAGTCCACCACGCGACTCTTTAATGCAGTTATCAATAACAAATTGACACAACACATAAGATACACGTACGTTACGTATCAGTGTATTACAAAATGTGGCAAACTGCGTATATTCTGATTTGTAATGTCTGTCATTTAGTTTATGATGAGGGTTTGAACTAACAAATAATGATATAAATTCTTTAAGTACAATATAATCGTTTCCATTATTCTCCAGAACTTGCTTGCACAAGTTTGAAGATAATATCAAATCTTGTCTGATTACACGATTATGAGTATAGTTACTTTCGGCGCTTAATTGGAGTTTTTAGTGCAATACAAATCCGAGGTCTTGACCGCAAAATCGTTCCATTTCTACCTAAATTCTTACAACATTATTTTAGATACACTTAACTCATATAATACTAACGCAATATATTTGCATCTGCAGACCGATAGTTCGCCAGGAAGCGAACTAAGCGTATGAAGTAGCATTGCTTCGACGCCTACTATAGTCAATGTATGCAAATGACGCTAACGACTTCTCAGAAGAACCGTTGAATGCAAATCGCTCTTTTAAACGGTTTCACATTGTCTTTGCACAACAATTATTTTTCCATCACGAACACTACGCTTCAAAAACAATTATGTACAAGAACATATTCACGTGAGTAGAAGTAGTCATCTTCATTTTCATTCGCATAATAACATTCCTTAGAAGCATCCTACATTTAGCAATTTCTTTGCAAACATTGTTCACTAGCCTGAACCAAATCCTGCTTTTGAAGATTTCTTTCCTTTAAACGTGTACGGCGGTTTGAGTTATTCCGTGTTGAAATCCCATTAATTGATTCGTATTTAATTTTCTTTGAGTGAAAACACAATAAAGAATGTGGGAGTTTTAACTAAATATTAGATTCATCCTAGACGTCACCACGAAGTATCTGCATGGAATCCCCAAGGCGGCAACCAGTGCACTTGACATTACGTCACATTTCCGTCCGCAAACCGTTGGCCGGCGGGGAGTGCAGGGCGAACCGCAGCTAACCGCACAATGTGCGCTCTTCATTCTGGAGGAGGTCGCGTCGTTTCATTTAAACAAGAACACACGCGAACCGGTACGCAAGCGTCTGCATGGATTTAAGTGTATCATTACGGGCTATAATGGCGGCAGGTGGTACTCGAGAGCTACGTGCCGAGACCGTATCATCCTCCGGACAAATACGTGCCAGCCGGCCGAGCGCTGTGTAACGAGTTGCCCCGGCCCGGCCGATCGCCCCGCCCCGCCCCGCCCCGCCCCGCCAGCTCCCAATCTGTGTTACTTGCGCCACTGACGGAAGGGGGTGGGGCGTAATTACCTTCGTGAGTCATGTAAGTTCCCTGCGAGAGGATTCATTTGGAAGATCCCGCGCGCGGCGTCTCGATACGAATTAAAAACTAATACCTCCAGGCTGTCATTTTTCAACATATTAAACGTATCTGTGTAATCTACTTATGAACTCTAGATCGTCGAATGTTCTTTTGCTTTAAAGGGTTCTTACGAAGGTACGAAGATAAATGCAGTCTTATTTTTAATATTAATTTATGGCGCCGGAACACATTACTCTTTCTTAATGTTTTCCGATCAATTATCTGATGCACGCTCGGAACCAATCCAATGCGTATCTTTCAACGATTGCCACACCACAATGTAACAACATTTCATTTCATTTGCTAATCGCTACCGTCTGGAGAAAATGATTAATGATATAAAATAGAAGCAAGGTTACAAACTTGATGAAAAAAATCATTGTAACAAACATGCAAACATTCTGAAGCAAAACATAAAATAACACAAAATACATACTTGAAATTTTCAATCCGAGAAAGGCTCTTCTGTTAAGGAAAATGGCTTTAAAGAAAAAAGTCTGATATTTGAATACGAATGTTATAATGCAATAAAATTTTTAAAATGTTTAAAAAATGTGTTAACTTCTTTCATCACTTTATGAGAGACAATTATCAACAACACAAAACATTTCGGAGATATCCAATGCATTTGGAAAAAATAGAAATAAAATAAAGGAAATATTTCACGAAACCGATAGCAAAAAGTTAACATTAAAACTAGTATAATGATTCAAATTTATTAAGTTTATTATAGTTTGGGAAGTAAAAATACGAAGGGCAACAAAACATAATTTCTAGCGGTTATCTCTATCATTGTTTATTCAGATTTTCTTGTTATTTATAACAGAACTATCAGTATTCAAGTATAATTTTATTTAAAATAAGGATTAACATTAATATTGAAAACTTTTTTTCATTAGGAACAATATTAGCATTTACACGTCCGACTTTCCCAATTACAATTCGTATTTACATTTTAAGAAAACATTGGTATTCAATTAGATATTGCGTTATCATAAATTTTACGTTTATTGACGACACCAACTACATACACGATCACATCACAAAGCGAAAATCTAACGCAGTTACTTGTGTAATCGTGCGTTGAAGTCTCCAGACATTGCAACGCCATGGACACCCCTGGAGAGGCAATAGGCGGCCCTCCGGCATGCTTATGGTCAGGTTGTACGGCATTAATTTCCGTTTACCGACCGGCTCATTCCGAGTACGCTCCTAACTGGCCTTATATACTTTACCGCCTGGTCCAAGACCGCCGCCGTCACACCCCCGCCTTCGCCTTCGCCGCCACCAAACCGAACTAGAGCAGTCTGGCGCGGCGCGGGGCGATCGAGCTCAAGCAAGTCGTAAACTGCCTCTCAAAGGTGCAGGGTCTGCAGCGGGCTCGTGAGGCACAGATGAAGCTCCGGGAGAAGCACGCGGGCTACAAAGACGCCGACTGAGACTCCAAGGGGGGCCCCTCTGATTGCTACCGCCCGGCAGCCCCGCGCTTGCGACACCTCTCCACGTAGGAGGTCTGGAGTTCAATGGCGGGACGATCTCCTTCTCGATCGCAGCACAATGCTCCAAAGCCTGAAGGATGGCAGTTCCCGAGGGTGCGTGCCGCCTGAGGGGAGCGCCAGAAACGGATCGAGGAAGAGAAAGTGCCGGTAGAAGGCGCTACGTGCCTTATCCCACTGAGAACCGAACAAGAACGGTCTCCACTCTGGATCCATTAAACACGCATTAGCCTAAGCTTTCCTTGCAAGAGTAGTAAATGTCTCTTATATTCTAATTCTCTGAAGCTGTTCTGTCGGAGAAAGGAGACTGGAATGCCTTCTATAAAAATTATCCATTGATCTCAACAAGAAGCATCATGAAAAGTGAACATATTTCGTAGTTAAACGAAAAAGACGAGGCACATTTGGATGTCTAAACACATTCTTACATTTTATTTCCTAGATTATCACTAGAAATTGGGAGCACCTCTCTAATACGTTGTTCTACGCTGACATATGTAAGCAATAGGTGAGATATAGTACTATAAAATAAAATTACATGAGACTTAATCCGAATATTTTATTGTCCTAGGCCAATGATTTTTTATTCATAAACCTGGGAATTTCATGCAGCCCCTGACCATGTATCGTTTTGTACAACAGAAACGTTATCGGTAAATTAAGGAAATAAAGAATAATATTCTACAAATAAAAATTTAAAAAGCACTAGAAAAATTCGAATCAGGCGGCATGCATAAACAGCAAATTTAATAAACAAGGTAAAATTATAAATTATTATTTCCCTAGCACACAGTCAATATTATTGAAAAGAAAACCTTGACAAATTACTTATTTCACATTTTGCATCTCACATTTCACAGAGGTATACTGGTCAGAGAAGGAAAAGACGTAATGTTACTCTATTATCTTAAATACGAATGCGTCTTCGGAAAATATCGACAGATATTTTTGATTTTCTTCTCTACTTGAAACACCGCGGTGCTCTGTCCGATCAAGGAAGTTGTAAATGTAATCACATGAACTTGCCATTTGCATACATTCAATTGTTTTATAAATTTAATTATTGCACGATACCAATATTGAAGAAAAATAGTTTTCGATTCATTAAAAGGCAAAAATAAAATAATATTTTTGGAAAATACAAAATAAGTCAAGCTTTCAACAATCGTCATCTTTTTAATTATTTTTTATCTACGTGAAAAAAAAAAGGATTCAAACTTTGGGAGCTTCATTCATGCGTTTAGCTAAGTAGCCTCCCGGTAGACATCGCGTCCTAGGCACAGTTGGAAACGTTTATTCCTTTATACTGTGACATTCCTCACGGCGAATTGTATTTCGCACTGAGCAAAGTGGCATGATCATAGTTGAAACGTTGGCAAATATGCCTAGTACGCGGCGTCTCTTAGGCAGGGCCGGCAGAGATTGACTCATTCCACGAAAACCTACGCTTTAAATTTGTACTTTATTGCACTACAGAGAACAATAATTTCCACGTCGTTGCCTCCTGAAACGCAAGCGCAGAGCAGGGCAGGAAAGGGCAGGGCCGGAGAGGGCAGGACAGGGGAGGGCAGGGCAGGAGACGGCAGGGCACGAGACGGCAGAGCACGAGAGGGCAGGGCAAGAGAGGGCAGGGCAAGAGAGGGCAGGGCAAGAGAGGGCAGGGGCATTCGAGGGCAGCATGCGAGGGCAGGCGATTCGAGGGACAAGGCAATTCGAGGGCAGGCATCGAGAGCAGGGCATTCGAGGGCAGGGCAAGGAGAGGGCAGGCAGGGAGGCAGGGCAGGAGAGGCAGGCAAGGAGAGGCCAGGCAGGAGAGGGCAGGGCAGAGAGAGGGCAGGGCAGGAGAGGGCAGGCAGGAGAGGGCAGGCAGGAGAGCAGGCAGGGGCAGGAGAGAGGCAGGGCAAGAGAGTGCAGGAAGGAGAGGGATGGGCAGGGAAGGGTAGGAAAGCAGGGGGAGGTGTAGCAGGAGAGGGAGAGAGGAGAACGGGCAGCGCAGGCAGCGCCGGTACTCACGCGTCACTTTCTGGAGGTAGAGCTCGAAGCTCGCGTAGGGGTCGGGCCGGAGATGACGCCCGCGCGCGCTCGTCGGGGCGCAGCGGTCCATGGCGGCGGCGCGGGGCCTTACGTCATGGGCCGTCATGCGGCGAGCCTGCGGACACCACGACACACATCCAGTCACATCTCAGTCATGCTTTGGATCTTTCTACAGGAAACTGCTGATGCACAAGATTCCACATATAATTACAAATCTACCTCGCAATGGAAATTGTATCCACCTTCATTCACATTTTGTTTCTCTATCCTCACCAACTCTCTGTTTACAATTCCATCCTCACATAATATCCCTCTATCTCTCCACACCCACATCATTTACTATCCATTCTCCATCTTCTCCCGCGCCCTTCGATCTCCATAATATACACGACAATGTACGAAGAACGTCTTCATAATTTCATACTTACATTCATTTCTACGAAATAAATATAAAAATTACATAAATAGCAATTCAAACTAACAAAGCTTATTAATAAGGAAATAACATACATATATATATATATATATATATATATATATATATATATATATATATATATATAATGTATCTGTATATTCACAAAAAAAAACACTAGACACCAAAAAGTAATACAAAGGAGTAATATAACATTTTCATCAGTATTTATCACAACTTAGTATATTGTAAATAGTAGTTCTTAGAATAAATAGAACTAATAAAATAACTTAAATATATTCATCAATAAAAACATTTCTTTTTCCTAAAAGCAAAAGCATGGAGTAAATAAAGTGTGGAGCTAGTGTCAAGTGCAAAGGAGATAGGAAGGGGGTTGATATGTGGGTGAACTTTTTCTCACGACAAATTGTATAATAAATTCAATAAATTCGCATATATTACTCACTACACCGTATTAATACACAAATATTTGGTTTCGGAACTACGAGTTCAGTATTAATACGCTTTTATATACAAAACTATTTTATATACAAAACAAAATTCAAATGTGAATGACAATGAGAGGATATTCTCGACTAAACACGATCATTGGTGTGCCATATAATATTAGTGTAATGTTGTCCCAATACTTTCAAATCTCAGTTATTAATTCACTATTAAATTTAGAAAATTGAGTTTTTACGCCACATTTTACATGTTAGGTTTGCATGGAAATGTACGTCAACAGGAATGTACTTTTTAAGACCAAAATGATCATTCACTTCCATTTAGAAAAGGTCAATAGTACAACACGAGTATTTTCTCACGAGGATGAACTGTAATCGTTGAATTCAATTAATGGTGGATTAATAAAATTACTACACATCAAACGCTGTTCAACGTACTTCAATATCAATGACTATCAAAAATATCTTTGTAATGCAGACAGAAATGTCAGAAAACAAACGGAGTACCGAAAAATTTGATTCACAATTTAATGTCACCCTTCTTAGAAGTTTATACAATACTTTCGTTTTGATGACTGTTATTTTGTAATAAACTACTTAGAGAATGGTTGCATCCAACTATTAACAGAGGACATTAATACGCGATAATCATAGAGGAAAATCAGAGATCATTAACAAACAACGCTAACACTCACGAAGGCAAAGACATTTCCTGGCAATAAAATGCCTGCAAGAGCCCCTTCGCCACACAAATCTTCCGTAAAAACAGGCTCATTACACTGCGAACAAGACTGCCTCGCGGCGCGTCCCCGCCCACTACGCACCCGCACTTCGTTAACGAACACAGACGTTACCACGCATCGTTAAGAGCCGTCAACGTCCTCGCGCACCACAAGCGATCAGTCGCAGTTCGAGCGCGGCGCGCGCCTCCACGGAAACTGCCTTCTCCGCGCCGGAGCCCTAACAAGCACGGGCGCGCGCGCGCGCGATACCCGAGTGGGCAGGCACGCGCATCTCCAGAGCAGCCGACCTCGTTCCTAACAGGCGCATTGTATTCATCCGAGTTGTTCCCTGGCAAGGCGAGGCGTGGGGGACGGGAGGACGGTGGCGGCAGAGCCAGCGGAAAAGTCAGGGGGCGGTAGTGCGGCAAGTGGAATGGAAGAGACGACGGTGATATTAAGGGGTATGGTGTGGAGGCGAGACTGTCGAGAGACTGGGGGTGGCACGAGGCGGAACTGCGAGTGGCGTCAACAATGGCAGACGCACACTAGGTAGTGTTCACCTTTGCGATTTGATGATGATTTCGATATATATTTTAAAACATTTTCTGCCTGTTCAGACATTCTGGCATTCAGGGTTTGTACATTTTATTTTTTACACATACATAACATTTGAGCAGATAACTTCTCAGTCCTGTGGACTTTTACTATCAGCTAACTTACATTTGAAAGTTATATATACACTATATAGTTATATACGAGTAAATGTTTCGTATATACATTTGATTTTGAGGGCAACTTTTATGCAAATGTGTTGGTTGTTCGTAGTGGTGGTAGTATGATGATGGGAGTGAAAGCGATAGAGACGGTTAAGGCTGGTAGAGGCAGAGGGCTTGGTGGTGATGACAGGGGGGCGGCAAAGACGGAGAACGGAGAAACCTGCTCCAATTAGCGAGCAGCGCGTGCGTGGAACCAAGGGAAGCACCGTCTCACGCAGGAAAAGACACTATACTGAGGACGACAGGTAGGTGGGCTTGAGGTGCACGCACTAATTTTTGTCCTGAAACTCCTCTGATAAATTAGGCGCTCTCTAAAAATTCCCGAAGATAATTTTTTGCATATATTTCACAAACAGTGAATAAATTTATAAAAGTGAAACAAACGTTTCGAAAAACCCATAAAATGTCCCACAACATACTTATTGAATAATTCCAAGAGCGCGATTACGCTAAGAGTAATTGAAGGTAGAAATTGTTATTGGAAGGTGGCCGGAAGTATGCAACAATGCATCTGTGTGTAGCTGCCGGTAACAACTATGGCGGGAGCAACGCTGATCGTAGATAACATGGGAGGGCGGGCCATTGAGGCAGGGTGAAGCGGGCGGTGGTAGGGTTAGGTGTGAGCGCGTGGAGCTGGAGTGGGGGAAGGGGGTGACGGGGCGGAGGAAGAATGGCAACACAGGTCAGGGCACGGCACGGCAAGCCTCGTTAGGCAAGGACGGGTCAGGGCAAGCCAGGGCGGGATACACTATACATAGAATTTATTCATTTTCCTGTCTTATAAATGATACCGGGGCAAAGCAAAGTTATTCAGCAATTAAATAAATAAATAAATAAATAAATAAATAAATAAATAAATAAATAAATAAATAAATAAATAAAGTGTCAGATTCTGAGAATTGTTTGAATGGCGGGAGATGGGAACATGTGATTCACTGAAGTGTGCAAACTAGGTCTTGTAGGTGCAACAGACCACTTTTATTTGCAGAGTGATTACATCAAGATTCCGACCTGCACAACATTTGGGTAAGGTAAATTGTGTAAAGTAAATTCAAATACTTACGATGTATTTGCTTTAATTTTCTCAGTATAAAAAATATTTACAAAATTAAGGTTTTATCAGTTAACAAGCATCCACTCTCAGAATATTAATTAATAAAACTGACCATAAAATTTCAAAATCACGAAGTGATATATAGTTTGGAACTAAAACGTCTACGAAATACATGATTCATAAGTTTAGCCTGACAATTTCTATTCAATTATTCAATTTACGAACTTCGAAATGGCTATGAAGAGATCCTAAGTGAAGGTAGAAGCATCCATTGTGCAGAAGCGAGATTGATACAAACACATACGGTAGAGGTCCCTCCAACAAGACAGAATACTCGAGGAGGTCTCGACCCCACCGCACCTACACCGACGCCGCCGATTTCAATCAACCTTCGCTCCTCAAACAAAGGCCTATTCCCGGCATCTCCCCTCTTGCCGTCTCTGTCGCCGCAGCAGCTGCCGTTGCCACTTCCGATGCAGTCTCCCTACTACGCTGTGCCACTGTCGCTGTTTCATTCACCTTTCCGACTTCAGAATCCTTTCCTACAGTACCGTCTATCTGATTTCTCTTCTAAAAAACAACGCCGAATGGAGACTATCCAACATCGAAGTTAAAAGAAATTCATGAATCGATTCCTTGTTATGTCATATACACAGTTTTCCATTGAAAGAACGTATGTGCAGTTAAAAATCTTAATATTCTAAGTAAGCATATTGAGAGCGGTAGTACAGAAAATTATTTAGATTTTCAATCTTTGTAGGCTGCGTCTGATGGAAAAGTGAAGAGGGCTCTTCCTCTGAAAAACGTCGCATTTTGTGAGGTCTTAGGCGATCGAAAGTAGAAAATCTGTTATAAATTTCAATACTATTGATTTATCCATGCACAAAAGTGCACAGATTTATTTACATGCAAGCAAAACATCAAATACACAAAAGACACTATCAGACGTTACATCTATCATGATAGATGTACAAATCTTCTTATCTGCCAGAGTTTTGGGCCAGACATACACACATTCATACAGACATCACAGTAAAAAAACCAAATATTTTCCTTCTCGTGGACGCTGGAAACTGATTTTACCATCGAAATCTCGTCCATGAATATTCCCACCGAATCCAAAACTGTTCCTCGAGATAACGAATAGCCAAGAAAACGTAAAAATGGTCGATGGATGATGTATTTGAAATGAACTTTGAACTCACAAGAAACACCACGTGAATATTGGTACCCCATCCGTTCTCACTATCCTCTTCCATTACTGCAGGCGAGGCACTCCTACAATGTATTCCCTTGCACAGCCATTATCTCCCGTTGACGTCAATTCCGCGCGACAACAAGGAGACGCCGGCGGCCGAGAGAGGCCTCCATCCAGCGCGGCTTCTCGCTTCGCTTGCCGCTGCTCCTACCGTAAAATCGTCAGAGCCTCCGCACCTTCCTGGCCTCAGCGCCGAACCGCGCCGTCTCCACAGCGGCAAACGGCGTCAAGCGCACCCAACTCGGCAACGGCGTCTTTTATTGCCGCAATACGCGCCTTGCACGCGCGACTGCGCCGTCACCGCGCCAGACAAAAGAGTTCCCGCGCAGAGGCCGACGCGGGCGTTGAAGTGCGGCATCTCCGCGCCTTTGGGCCAATTGAGGGAGAAAACAAGCGGCTCTCGCTTTTGCACCGCAAAACGCGTTCTACGTGGGAACCCAGGACGAGAAGCAACTAGGCGCTACACTCTACTCATAACTCGCACTCCGACTCTGGGTAAAATGTTGGAAGTTATTGAATAAAATTAGCCCATTAAATGTAAACTGCGTAGATCGTTTCCAGTGGCGCTTGGTACCTTTATCACCATCCAGTAAGGGGGGGGGTGAATGCAAAGATAGAAAATAAATTGAGACATGTTCAGCAACGGTGTAGGTCTATCGCGAGCATTTACATCGCACTTCTTCATGAGCTAAGTTTCTAAATTTAACATGTTTTAAGTATTGAACAGAATTACTATTCGTATCCATTCTAAACACGAACTAGTGGTGCTAAAACAGCATGTACTTTCTCGCCCGTACTTTCATCACGCGATATTTCCTCCCCTTCCTTGACCTATTCTCACCCACTCCTTACACACACACACACACACACACACACACACACACACACACACACTTACATGCACTACTCTATTAACACATGCCGAGAGATCTGTCGAAGCTTGGAGCTTATCCCGTCTGTGGCGATGCCCTGCTAATGGGGGATACCTGGTTGGAGAAAACCTCACAAATCAAGATCGATCTGCGCCGGAAGTCGCCATCCAGCGGGGAGGGGGATCACAACAACGTGCCGTGATGATATATGTAATATACTAACGGGACTAATGGCAGCCGTTGACGAGTCCGGAAATACTAACCAATCAGTCAATTCATCATGAAAATGATATTTAAAAAATCAAGTCCGGACCTCGGATTATTCAGCGACTTCCAACGTTACAGGAATGACTGAATTCATAACTGAATTTTTCATTTTTAGTTTGTTAGAGTAGACATCAAAAAATATAATACTCGTACGTTTATTGATGATTTGAACGTTCGGTGAAGTCAAGTAAAATATATTTTTACATATAAAAATTAATAGAAAATTTTATATTAATTTATATATAAATAAATATTTAAAATTTAAATTACTATTATTAATAGTATTATTATTATTATTATTAAAGATAAAATATATTATTTACTGAAATAAAATATGTTATCTCCAATACCATTTTCTTATTATTAGTTTAGAATCTTACTAATTCATAAACAATTTTCAGCATGGCGCACAATTTCACAATCCTTGTGCACTTCATTTCTCAATAACGTGCCTCTTTTCAGCACCCAACGGAGGTGATGTCGTGTATCCTATCGGGTCCACTGCCAGTGGAAAAATGCCTCCACAGACCAGGCAATTACAGGAGTGAAGGTCGTTCGGGTGCGACTCTTAAGACAAATAGGCGGCGCCTCCCGCGGTGAAAACGATCTGACGAAAGTAGAAGAGACTTTAATTTCAAGACCCCGCTCCGGCATGTGTTAATCGCTGAGAGGACCCCATCAATCATATGACCTGAAAAAGAGGACAGCGTTGATTGCATTCGAGGATGATAACATGGTGGAATGCAAATTGTACGTCAAGTGTGGGAACTTTCCGTTAGCACTCCAACATCAACTTCGGATGAAATTCCGCACGGTAAATATATTTTTTTCAGGCAGACAAAGATTAAAGTAGCTTTTCAACGTACACTGTTTCAAAAATATAAAACTAACAACGAATGCAAGTTCTGAGAAGTAAACATAATTAGTGGGGTTAGATCACTGGAATCCTTGAAATACTTATTTCATGAAAACTGAAAAATATTAAAATGCTCGAAATATCGGGATGTATCATGCTTTTGTATCCTAATTTTCTTTCTCTTTAATTTTCAATAAGACACTTCATAGTTGCCAGTGCTCCCTTGTGTTTTGCTTCAATCTTAGAAAATTTATATTTCTATTACATAGTTAAACATAACATGAATAATTTCAAAGCAAAATATTTACTTTAATTTATTTTTCACTGAAATAAATTATGTAACTGTGTATTTAGTGTAGGTAGTGATACCTAACCGCAGATTCAAATTTAGTACGTCTTAATTTTTTTTATTTTACAGTTCTGACTAGATCGTATTAAATATTATTGGTAAAATGATACAATACTAAATTAATATCGGATTTCAAGGATTTGGGAGATCCATTGCATTAATTAAAATTTTAATCTTTTGATTAGATAAAAATTAGTTTTAGTCCCACTTTTAATTACTACAAGTTTTTTTTTGTTTTTTTTTTGTAGCCAGTGCACATGATACTAATTTTGCTTGAAAATCATTAATTTGGCATGGAAATAATAAAGAATTATTCCTAATCGTCTTATTTATGAAACTCGTTGACGAAACGAAGAAAAGAGTATATCTCTCTCTCTAATTAATCAACGTTAATCATAACTACAATGTCGAAAAGGTCTCATCTCAAATACAAAAAAAGAATGATAATCTGGTGTTCTTGAGAACTGAATAAAAATAACTGATATTAAGAAACATTTCATTTTGCTCGTAACTACTGTCACGTTTTGTCAAAAAACATCGAAGTTCGTATCACTAAGCCACTAGGCTTAAATTACGTTACGAAAAATTCAATGATTTTACGAAGGGTTTGAAATTGCATTTCAATTAAAAAGAAAACAAAATCATGGTCTCGCGCGACGGAGTATTTGTATTTGTTGTAAAGTACGACTACTTCATTAACCAGCATCCAACTTAAGCGGCCAAGTTGCTGTGCTGACCGCCGGCCACGCTAATTTAAGGGTCACGTAACGCTAAACCGCCTCCCTGATCCCCCCCTCCATACACACGCACACACTTCCATTGCCTCTCCCGACCGCGCAGCGTACGCAGACTCAACCCAGCGGATGCATCTGTAGTAGCGAAGTGACGGTGACAGAAAAACATCAGAGTTGAGAACTAAAATATCAACGTTTTGAACCTGGTGTAGTAACCTTTAACATCAAATTAAATTAAATTCAACATGTTTTTACTGTGGCCAAATTTATTCATTTGTAATTAAAATTTAACTGAAAACAAAGTTTTGAAAACTAAGGAAAATAGGCACAACTGAGACTGAAAATCTGAGAGAGTCATTAAATAATTAAAGGTCAAAAAAGCATTAAATGTCAGTCCTGTGTTCTCTAAAGACGGGTATGGGAAGAAGGAGGGATGGTAAATACGGAGGAAAACATGGGAAATGGTAGTTCTACATCGGGGTTATTTCGAGCAAGAGTTTGTCTGCTCGGCAAAGGAAGTGCAAACTGCGTTCGTTTGGATTGAACAAGAACTGACAGAGGTACTATCAGTTATTATTTCACACATTACCTTTTATAAAATTGTAACTATAAAAGTTTTTCATTCACAAACAAAAACACCAAAAGTAAAATCAAGCTACAAACAATCGATAAAAACAAACTTAAATATTTAGGTGATTAAAACATGTGCGTTTCTAAAAAGCATCGATGTCGCGAAGGCGCCACGCCGTCGCCGATGCCGTCGCCGTCAACGTCGCCGTCGCCGCCGTCGTACGCGTTGCCTCGCAGTCGCGCGGCGGCTTTCTTGAATCGCGTGCGGCGCTGCCGAGCGCGCCTCGCCTCGGGACGTGCGGCGGCAAACGCCTTACAAGGCAATGGATCGTCGCCTCCTGCGGATCGATATTAAGGGAAAAACTGATTCCATTACAACCGTTCACGTAATTACACTTGTTTCAAACTGCGATGGATATTCAATGCCCAACGCGCACAATCTGGCGGCACAACATTCCGCGTCGACGGAGCTGAACACACGGCAGTGCTACACGTCAGGATGAAATGCCGAAGGAATATGAAGCTGAATACTATTGGCTGCATGAAATGGCTCGGAAACAGCAAAACTTCATATATTTTACGATTTTATTTCATAGACAGAAAACTTATTTGAAAAGAACAATACTATTTTATGGAATCAAACTAGTAAAAATAAAAACTCGGTATTTATTGCTAATTGATTCACTCACTTTTTCGCCCTCTACCACATCAAATGTCTATAGAGAAATAAAAATATATACGTTCATGCAAAAATTAGGGGATGGAAACTTTGGAATGCTGAACGATCGAATATTTGGACAAAAAAGAGTTCGTGTTCCGGGATTATCAATGTGTAAAAAACATTAACATTAATTCAAGATACTACACTGGTATTATGCTACCCATATACTTCAGTCAACTTACAATACAGAAGAGTTTCTAATTCAATGTCCCGGATTCTCGATTTCAAAGAAAAACGACAATGTAGTTATTATTTACATCTTGTACTTTTAGAACGGTGTTTACCGTTCACCATTTATATTTCAGAGTGATGTTTGCAACATCTTTTCCACAGGAAATAATATCATCATAATTAACAAATAAAGGAAATTTCATACATAACCTAACACATGCACAGTGAATGAAATGCATTGAAGACTATACTGGAACGTCAGAGATATCTTATGAATAAAGCTAGCCACCCACAGGCAAGCATGCTTGGCGAAGCTGCCTTACGCCGTGAGTAAATCTGTCTCTGCAGCTAACTGCTTCTTTGTTCGCTTAACAAGAAACAACGCACCGTTGACAGATTTACAACCGGCACAAGCCAGCTCGCAGGTGCGGCTTGTTAGCGAACAGGACCCTTCAAACGTCCCACCCCCCAAAGTCTACCAACTGGAGCGCACCATTTCGCAACCTCCACCTCCCTTTCCACACATCTGATATTCGGCGAGTAGCGAGCCACCGCTCGCCAAATCCCGCAAAATGGAGCGGTTGCTTGTTATTTGTCGGACGACGAACATTCGGCGCACGCCCTACCCACAGGATGTCGGTCTTTTGGACTCATGAAAGGAAGCGAATAATCGCCGAGCACATCAGCTACACACGATTGGGCGAACACTAGTTCGCTACTCTCCGAATATCCGAATGTGTGGGGTGGCTCTTAGTTACACCACAGCCAGAAGCTCGTACGAGATCTTGAGAGAGAGAGGTTCCGGCGAGCACCGGCCGACCGGCCAACCGGAGCGGCGGGCCCCAACCAACGCCTTGGCCCTGCATTCGTTCCGGTGCCGCACCGCGCCGCTCCGCTCCGCTCGCCCCGCCGCCTGCACTTCCGTCCGGAAACCGCCGCCACGCGTCATTATCCATGCAGCCGTGCGAGCGCGGGGGGGGCGGGGGCGGGCGGCGCGGCGGCTGGCGTTCCGGGAGCCCGCGCACGCGACGGCACTCGTCGCTCTGTCGGGAGGCGACGGACGGCGACAACTGCGCGGAACGGGCTCCTCCGGGCTGCCCACGCCACGGGGGCGGGGGCGGGGGCGAGGAACTTCTGCCTTCTGCCCCCGCAGACGCCGACGCGACGGTGACTGCCACATAATACCTCTCAAGTAGAGACCGGCACTGCACATCGGACGACGGGGTTGACTGAGCGTGACCTGCTACACGAAGAATGTCACGTTTATGAACCTACGTAATAATAAAGCAAACAGTTAAATGTCTAAAAAATGAAGAATTACCATACGAAACACATGGTACAGTTATATTGGAAGCCTATTGGAATCCCTCTCCTTTCGGGATTTCAATAGGGCAGCTGGTAAGAACGATGAAACCTGTGGACCGCCGAAGCTCTTGATTACTTGAGAAGCACATTAAGAGAGACATTCTATTAGCTTCTCTGGTCGTCTTTCAGACGAAGTTAACGACTGCAAAATTTTCAATTTGGAAAGAATCTGCCGTATAATGTGACCGAGCACGATAACAGTATCAAATGCCAAAACACCTCCGTAACTTATAAATTGCATTTTACAGATCCCGTAGCTCAGGTTCTATGAATATTTTTAGGTTTACAACTTTCTTTTTTATATCACGCCAAAATAGGGTCTCAAAGAAAAGGAAAAATGACAACTTCAACATAACTCTACTAACAGCAGCGTGTCTTAAAATTTCCCGCAGCAACATATATTCAATTACACATAATTTAATTTTTCTAAGTGAAAGTAATTTCAATATGTGTGGATAATTCTTCACATTATATTTAGAATTCTCTATAAAAATACCTGTCACATAAACTTTCTGCGGACAGTTTCCAGCCTAATCGATTCGTGACTCCGAATACGTAGGCATTGAAGGTAACCGTCATCAATTTGAGCTGGGCCAATGACCCAATGTTGAGAGAACGAGCTTTATGGGCCGACCGGCGTGCACACGTCACGCGATAAGGCAGAGTGAGTTTTGGCCTCATTATCGGGCTATCTTCCTAACGTCCGCTCGATAATCCATAAATGTTCTGCTCACAATGATTTACGAGCATTTAAATCTTCTTTTTAGCATCGCTATGTAAACAGAACATCCGCAATGAATAAACACTGACGATTATTTAAGAACTACTTGTTTTATAAACTTACTAAAATGCAATATGCCATACGGGAAATTTCTGAGTGTTAAGACGCAAGTATGAAAAATAGTCAAAAGATAACTTATTTCATCGTTAAAAGTGAGTCATAAAACGGAAAGAGGTAGTTTATATTATACTGAATGTATACTGCGAGAATAAGCGAAGCTTTGCAAAAAAAAAAAATTAAATAGAATTTCATACATGTAAATAAAATATTCGTGGTATTTACTGCATCAACTGAAGTTTAACGCCTTGGAAACAGAAAAGCGTGGTAAATATTATTATAAAATAACAATAAAATTAAAACCGTACTCTGTTATTTCTCTCAAAACTTAATCATTAGGGGAGTTAATTTGCCATATTTTAAAATATTAATTCGTAGAGAAATTCTGTCAATCAGCTGAAAGAACAACTACAACAGTCTTTTGATAAAGATCTTATTTCAAGTTCATTTGAATATTAGAGCTCTATCGATCTCTGGCACTGCAAGCTCAGAAGATACTGATGGACGAATTCTATTTGATCACACGTTACCGCGAAGAAGCACGTGCCCGCAAAGAATATAACACAACTTAAACCGGACTCGAGGAGGCGGACTGGTATTCACTCACGTTTCAACCGCATTCGGACGGCAGGGTCGAGTTACTGTGGTGTGACGCACACAATACGGGGAATAAGACGCAATTCCACACAGTGTCCGTTTGCAAGACAAGGATAAAGTTATATCTGAAGGAGAAAAACCCGGCCTGTTGGCAAACGCTTGATTGCGTCTATGTCTATTGTGTCAGTGCCCTACTTGTTTTCTACCTCCAGGGTCGTGTGTTTGCTCTGCACTGATGCAAATATGCATAAAAAGGTTCCTACTTACAGTTAATTTGTGGAAACGACAACGAAATATAATGACGACACATTCGGAAAAGGTTATGGAGTGTGAATGATGCAACTGAAGTAGAACATGTGTTGAGATATACTTATGTGGCACTGGCAGGAATCTTTGATAAACAAATTGAAAGTTTTTTGAAGGACAGATTGGTGAAAATTGTCCGAATAAAATACGTTAAAAAAGTGGAGGAAGTACAGGGTCGTTATTTTACAGTTTTTGGTTTTCAAATAACACTTTTTTCAGTGGATGATCCAAGCAGTGACTATTAATAAAAATTGTGTTTAGTGTGTGCAGGAAGTGTAACATAGCTTTTTTATTCTTTCCCGTTTATTTCACTTTCATTATTGAAAAACTAACTTGTTATTACCATCTGTGATTTCTAATTTGTTCTAAAATTATACTTTTTGAATTCTTCCCAAACCCTCTACAATCTTGTGCATAGAGAAACATTTCAGATTAAATTTCTGCATGTAGATTAATTTATGTAAAAATTGTGAGAAAAGAGTATCCCATTACTACCAACTCAACATGTACCATTTTCACAAAGTGAAAACAACGGTAGCAACTTAGGCATCCTGGCGCGCTCTGCACCTCTGTTTCTGCAATTACTCACACTTTCTCAGAATAGCATTTCTTGGCAGGTTAAATCCTAGTTCCCAGATGTACAGGCGACATACATTCACTGCTGCACCACCATTCGAATTCTCACCACAGGAAACCACAAGTGTTCAACGATTGTTATTCCTCATTAAATTCATCAACAAAACAGTGCCAGATAGCAGAGCTGGCAGTACATAAACAAGGCAATTTCTTCACAAGCACTTTGACGAGAATATTCGTGTTTACTAAATGCCGCCGGGCGGTTCCACTTAGTGAATTATAATTCCTGACGCGGGAAGATTGAGGTTATTAATTTAGTAAATTAGCGCATGTATTGTCCTGGGAGTCAGTGCTTCTCTTCCGCTGCAACATGAGATACGACGGCGAACTACACGACTGCATGTGAGCTTATTCGCCCCATCTGATATCCTCCACAGCGGGGTACCGCCCGAGCCTGGTCCAGCGCTAAGCTTCCAGCTAGTTCTTTGAAATGTGTGGTAGTGTAGTGCATGTAAGTGTAATTGTGTTTAAGAGGAAAGGAGAGACAAGGATGAGGAAGGTAGCGCGCGGTCCGTTTGAACTGTACCTTTTCGTTATTCGCCTACTATTGGTCAGAGAAACCACGCAAATACAGATAAGAGCCACCAGCCGCTAGAATTATCCTTCAGGCCGAGGCTAAAACCGACCCAGCTACAAACCTGGTATCAAAAATCCGCTACCGTCGGGACTCGAACCCTCGGAACTCCCGGTCAAAGATGCTGCAGCGGAGTTAACGATGTTGCCTCCAGTCACTTCTCGGAAGCGCGAGTCAATCTCCCCAATTGACTCATCACTCACGCAGCTGCCGAATTGAGATTCCCGGCAAGGCGCCGCGCCGGCAGCTCCGCGCGCGGCTGCCAGCGCCGGTTCCTAGTTTCATCAACGTCAGCGGAGGAGCCGCCCCCGACCCGTACACGCACGGGCTACGCTTTCCGAATGAAATGGGCGGAGTGCGATTGAATTCCCTTCGCCGGAACGAGGGCCCGTGTGAAATTTCGATACCTCATCCATGACGATTCTCTTTTTATTCAGAGTTTCTGTCGTAATTTTCCTGCAGTTATGTTTTCAGTTTCTCCAGGTAATCAATTGTTTCTGTAACTTTCCAAATTTATTCCACTAGTGAATTATATTCGTAACATCTGAATAGAATTACATATTTTCTGAACTATGGCCATGATTGAACAAATCTGCCTCTTATCTTCAATGCATGGTCAAATCTGAGGTGAAATTTTCAATGGAGGCAACTTCCCAGATGTCACGCATTGGTCTTCAATCATATAATTATTCTATTACTACTTACTTGGATGCATACTGTTTTAAACCATTCCCATTCCCGAGCATTGCTTACCTTAAAATTCTCACCAACGACAGGACGACTCCCAATCACCAGTTACCAACACTTTACTCGACACGTATCACCCACATCGAAGCACTGTACGAGTCCACACGCAAAAAGTCGGCATCTGCGTCTGGCAAGAACTGGCGGGCAACTAGTTGCAGCGGCCTTGGGTTGTGACAGGGCGCGCATGCGATCAAGGCTCCCACTGCTGTCTCCCGGGCGGAAAGGCAGGACGCAAGGCGGACACGGTGCGGTGCGGCGCGTGCGCGGCGGGGCGCGAGGCGGCGCGCGGGTTACTAGCGAGACGGCGGGCGGCGGCGACGGGCGGCAGAAGGCGCGACGACCCCCGAGGTCCGCGGTCTTGCGGACGGCGCCGCCCCGCGTCATTAGGCGCTAACCCATGAGACTGCGACACGCGCGCGGCGCGTGCCTTAAGTCGTCCTCGCGAGTGACATTGTCAACCCGATGGAAGAGGCGCGACGCGGGGCGCACCGCGATGGCGCCAGTGATTGCCATTAAGAGGATAAGACGATGACTGATGCGCAATGCGTCAGCAACGGGAGTATGGTACTTCCCGGAAGAGAGTGTATCAAAATTGATGAATCGCACGTGGCCACGTGGCCGTATAGCATGTCTATTCCGCGGAGGTGCGGGCGGGAGCGAGGCTGAGGGCTCTGGGATGGTGCTAGACGTCGTGGTCTTCGATAGGGGAGGGGGTGGTGAGGCGGGACGGGCAGAGCCCGGCAGCCCGGGTGGTGCCAAAAGCCAAGTGGATACGCACGGATGGTCTGACGCTCAACCATTGGCACGCGCCGACCACCGACCGCCAACGCGCAGGTTGTTGGCTCTTCAAATTAGACGAGTGACTGTAGGCGTCTGGGTATAAAATCAGAGGGAATGCGACTACATTACATACATTTCATAGCCTAAATAAACGCATTCGCGTTGCCAGTGTTTTTCTTTCAAGACTCAATAGAAAAGCTGAAAATCGTAAATATTATTGAAACTGAAAATAAATAACGAATTACAGCGAATCCCTTTCAATCAACACGTCTATAATCATGTAAACGTCTCCAATCTCTGGAATACTAATTACAAAGTACGCAAAGTTTCATAATTCAAATTATTCATCTAGAGAAAATAGCCGCTGAGTAATAACAGAAGATTTCTATGGTAATTCAGACAACAATCATAAGGCGTGCATCGTAGGGAGAATAATGCACAATCCATCGACGGAGATCTTGATCGAGACGCGGCCCGAGCCAAGCAACATCCTCATACACACAACACAACGACGCTGCATGCCACCATTTTTGCGATTCAGCGCCACGGCGGAGAAATTGAGCAATTCGTCGTGATTCGTCATCGTCCGGCAAACGACTATTAGGCCGCGCTGACGTAACGGGCGGGCGGCGGGCGGCGGACGGACGGACCGGACGGACGGCGGGCGGACGGAGACAGGAGGAGACGGACGCAGACGCAGACGACGGCGAGGGCGGGCGAACGGGCGGGCGGCAGACGGGCGGGCGGGCAGAAGGGCGGGCGGCGGCGGGCGGGCGGGCGGGCGGGCGGCGGCGGGCGGGCGGGCGGGGCGGGCGGGCGGGCGGCGGGGCGGGCGGGCGGGCGGGGGCGGGCGGGGGGCCGGCGACGGACGGACGGGCGGACGGGCGGACGGAGCGGACGGGCGGACGGCGAGGGCGCGGGACGGGGGCGGCGGGCGGGCGGACGGGCGGGCGGGCCGGCAGGGCGGGCAGGGCGGCGGGGCGGCGGCGGGCGGGCGCGGGCCGGGCGGGCGGGCTGAGGCGGGGCTGGGCGGCGGGCCGGACGAGCAAGGAGGGTCGGCCGCGCCAAGCGAGCGCGGCACGCGGAGGCTGAATCCATTGCGGCCGAATGAGGAAGCGCCGCCCGCGCCTGGGGTCGAACTCATGGTCCTCGAATTCGACCGCACCGGGCGAGGGAGTGCGTGGCTGGGGAATGTTCACTGCGAGAAGTGGACGATGACGAGATGCGGGAAGTAATCCCAGTTCTAATTGGTTACAATTTGACGGGATAAATGAAGAATGAGGCCAATGTAAGTTTTTCGCTGTGGTGGTCGTTAATAGAATAGTGAGCGATCTAAAAAGTTCGTTGGTGATAAGATATCATCTTCCCTAGCACAGTTCTATTCCAATGAGCGCTTTTAATGTAATTTATGTAACAAATACAACATTAGTAAAAACGGAGTATTATTATTATTAATATTATTATTATTAATATTATTAATATTATTAATATTATCATTATCATCATCATCATCATCATCATCATTGAAAGTAATGGTTAATAAAAATACGAGAAAAAATTAAACCAATTTGTTGAAAAAATTGAATTTAAAACTGAACATTTTAGTATAATTTAATGAAATTTTGCTGTAATTTCACCGTTCAATAATAGTGTTGTCTAGTTTTATGAAAAGTATAATTCTTTGCTTGAAAATAATTTGTACTTTTTTTAATTCATTAAATAGTTTTAAATATTATTGAATAGTTTACTTTTATTATTTTTACGTCTTTTTCAGAGTACATACTTCAAGGTGACCTATTTTCGAACCTCAAAAATGTGTACTGGAGTTGGCTCCCCTGCTGTCGCTAAAACGATAGTTGCCCTTGTATGTTGCGTGTGCAAGATGTCTTCCGACTGAGTGCCGAATGTAATTATATATCTTATGTTCATTTAACAGCTTTTACACTGCAATCATGAATATTTAATCACACATTTGTCATAACCGAAGACTGAACATTCATTCTTCTCGAATATATTAAAGCACTTTGTATAAAAATTCAAAAACATGATGTCAAAATTGGCAATATCTTTGAACTGTCTCTTCTTGTTGAATAATATTAGATTGTCGTAGGGAAACTGTTTGCTAATTATTACTGAAGGAAGAATCCAAATTCAAACAATATATTTCCTGGCGTGGCGCCAAACGTCTAAACAATACGATAAGAATCTCATTCATGCCAAAAACTTAAAGAAAAGTGATAAAATTCTCAAACTTTTCGGGGGGTTATTTTATTAACTGAAAGAAAGACAATACATCCGTGAAACAAAGCACGTAGTGAAAATCCTACTAGAGTCACTTACAGATGACTTGCGGAACAGAGTGTAACAGGAGTTCATGCATAAGCATAAAGTTTCATTGCCGAAATATTCGATGGCGAACATTAGAAGATAATATCATGTATCACATACCATCGTAATACGTGACGTACAAAAGACGCAGGGGTTTTGTTACCTCGTTCCCAGCATGTATTTTCCCGGAATTGGTTGAAGAAACATGAGAACGCGTCAAGAACAGAATATCTACAAAGAGATGGTTTATTAAAAATTTCTGGTCGGAATAGAACTCTCTCCTACATCTAAATTTATCATTCTTCTGAAATGCTTTACACACTTCAAAACTTATATTTATATATTTAGAAATAAAAATCCTAAATCCACTTATAAAATCGAAATTCTTGCGCGATGTAGCATCCTTTCAACAGTAATTCCCCCAAACTCACATTTTCTGGAACACAATAAAAACAAATATATAATGCCTAGCTTCAATTGATTTATAAAATGTGGGCAATAATTTTCCCTTCGTTGTTATATGTACAGGCATGGGCAGATTCATTAAACAGATAAAGATAATTAGAAACCCATTGAAGTTTTAGGTAACGTCCATATTTATAAATCTCAATTACGCCTAACAAATTTATATGCATCGTCTAGATAACACAAGATGTAAGATACTACAACGAACAGACATCAGAAAAACCGAAATGGCTGGAAATAAAATCTTCGATTAGCACCAACGTTGCCGTTTCAAATATGACAACACAATTGTTTTGTCCTTAAACCATAATATTACGAAGCGCAACATGTTCCATTATGAATCCTAACCATTTTTAACACAAGGCGTTTCTTCCCTTTCCCCCACTAGCGCGTGATCACGTTGGGTGAGGTCGTGGTTGACGAGGTGGGGGCGGGTGGCGCGACGTCACGGGGCAGACGCCTCGTCCAGAGGCGAGAGGCGAGGCGAGTGTGCCCGCCTTCCCATCGCGGCCGAGCGGCGCGGCGCGGCGCTGTACCGCGGCGAAGTCGCGTCTATTGGACGCTTCCTCATTACGGCGCTGGCGGCGAGCCGAGCGCCGCACCGCCGCCGACGCAGCCCACGGCCCACGGACCTCCGCTCGGCCTCCACCACCGCCGCCCTCGGACGAGGCGCGCCAATCCACATCGCATTGCTATTCCACTGTCGTAATGCCAACCCGTTTCAAGGAGCTGGACGAGGACTTTTGTAGGATATTAAGTTCACTCCGATAAAATCACGAATTGGTGTTGCTGGCGTTAATAGCACTTAATAGGTTTCAACTGTATTAATATAATTGAATTAGACGCGCTGTCAAACTGATTTACAATTTGAGTCATGTCAGAATGTTCCTAATAGTCCGAGAGGCAATACATACAAAAGATATACGAAGTTCCTAACTGACAGAAATGTATTACGTAAAACACTTTCCAATATTTAATAAAATATTGTCATTCTAACAACAATTTGGAAGAAATATTCCCGTATAATTAGTAGAGAAACTGAGTAAGTGGTAAGAGAAACTGGAGATAATTTTACGGAATATCCATATTTTCATTATACGTACAAACATTCGTGCAGGCATTATTGTACGCATTTATTCGTGGATATAATTTTTGTAAATACGGTTTAAGCGTAAAAAATATGTAGTTTACGGACAGATCTTTGAATAAACATATATTACACCAATGCCAATTCAGTAATGTTTAGAAATTAGAATAGAAACAAATATTCTACCAAACTTCAAACTTTGGTGGCACTGATTATTCGCTCTAAAAATGTGTATTTTTCATTTTTGTCATGTTAAAAAATGAGGGGAGCGGATCAGAGAATCGTGTCGATCTTTTCAAGTAACTACTATCATATGCGTATTTAATAGTGCGTTTCTTAATTTTCCCAGCATCATGTATTATTATGCTACTTCGACATTATATACCCGTTAGGTATGAAGGTAATAGGTATTTAACAGTTAAGTATTATACACATTTGTTGCCCAGTTATTTGGATTCGAAATAATATACATGGTGTATGTGTGTGTGCTCGCGTGTGTGTGTGTGTGTGTTGTATTTCATGCAATATGTTTGAAAAATGGTCATGATCGGAATATTTCTGACTTATCATTGAGACTTGGTCAATTCAACTAAAATCTTAAATCACTTAACTGTAGGAAAACAATAACAATGCCGCTGTTAAAGTCGTATGGCCACCTGTTCATTTAATAACACTCAAACGTACTTTGAAATTAATTATACGTTTGGTAAATTTCGAATCCAAATAACTGGGCAACAAATGTGTATAATATCTAACAACTAAATGATTTGGAACGTGTCGATTATTTATTGTGCTAATTTTTCGAATTTAACAACGGTGAAAAAAAATCTTGTTTTCATTAATTAGTACCCATATTTGAGTAAAATTCAAAGTTTTGTATAATCATTTCTTCATAAATTTTAGATATTATTTGTTACACATTCCAAGAATTGTATTCTCAATCAGGAGATCTGAATAACAAGCAACTAACATTTAGAACAACGTACATCAATTCCGTTCATAGTGAAGACACTCGGCAGTCGGAACTTCTGAATGAAACTGATAGGGCAGTTTACAGGTCACGCATCGGCACCTTTGACAGCGCATTCCGCGCGAGTTATCACTAACCCCGCTCCATCGAATCCCCATCCTCGCGTTCAAAGCAGCGCGCATTGGGGCAAGATCTCAAAGAGCTGGCCAAAAGGCGAAAAAAAAAAGTTTTATTTAGGGAAATTTAAATCAGCAGCTCTGTAGACACGTTCCCAGTGTCTAATTCTACGGTTAGAAAAGGACCGAAGCGTCACAGAGACGATCTACATTACTGGATACGTGGCTGTTGAACACGCGGCTATTTTTGGTTTTGAGAAATTTTCTTTATTGGAAATGGACGAAATTGTGATGATGAGTACAATGTATTACAAATATTTAGAAAACAGTTAAAATTATTTAATTAATAATTAATGCTTTAACAAAATGATACAATCAATTTGTTGTTTTTAAGTGGAAAGAGTTATAAGTTCTACAACGAAATTTGTAAAACTAATAACATTATTTAGCTATTTAAATGTCATAAAAAGAAGATGAAGAAGAAGAAGAAAAAGAAGAAAAAGAAGACGTTTGACGTTTTGTCATTTGAATCGTAATACGTGCCGAAAAACTATTGTATACAATAAAGTTTCATTAAAGTTGGTTAACCTTCTCATATTTTGGCCTGCTTTTTGAGATCGTGCCCCAATGTGCGGCGCATCTCCAGCTCAGCGCCGCCGCCGCAGCCGCCGCGCCGCCCGCCTTGGCGCGCGTGCCTTGAACCGAGTGATAGACGCGCTCTGTCGGCGACCGATTGCGGCTATCGGCACGCGGTGGAGGAATTGACGAAAACCGCCACGTCCCCTTGCGCAACCCATTCAAAAACGTAGACGCCCTATCGAGAGGTCCGGCTGGCGAGGTTATCGCCTTGCACATCCCGTCAACTGCCCCCGCGTTGGGAGAGGCACTTGTCACGCGATGAGACATCTCGCGAAGAGGCAGGCGGTCTCAAGGAGTATTTGGACGGAGAAAAGATTCAGATCTGTCGCCTTGACGGACGCTAGGTGGTTAAACGTATTTCGCTTAAAATTAAATAAAAGCGACAATATACAATCCCTTCTTAATCGATATTAGATGCAAAAGCATTTAAAATTACTCTGAAAATGAGTACACTTCGGAAATTTATTACCATCAATGTGTTACATTATTTCACCATCTGCATGTTCCAATTACAACCCAGTAAAGTAGCTCTGTACCTCTCATTGCTTCCTACCTAGAATATTATGTACTATTGTATGGCAATGTTATTTGTCTTTAAAATATGCGTAATGAAATAGGTATCGTTTCCAAATCTAATTTATCGGTGATATTCTCAAATATGGTTTCGCCTTTTTTCTTTTAAATTTCGGAACGGATAGAATGTAATCGAGAATGGTATTATATAAATGCCACTTTCACTTCAACTTCTGAGTTTAAAAAAAAAGTACAAGGCATTTTTTCAGACCTTCCGTGCCTTGTTGCCAGTTTGCATTACAATTACTTTCCATAATACGACCCATTTCTAACAAAAGATTTTAAAATTCGCTAATGAATTTTCCCAACCTCTTAAATTTTTGTGTATAGGTGAAAAAAATACTTATTTTTCAAGTAGTGCACAAATGACATTAATTCAAAAACGATTTCAATATTTTTTCAAAAACGTTCATACGAAACAAGGTTTTGTTCTCCTATAATTCGATCGTGTCATTTTGTTACAAAAATTTTAGTATTATTAGGTTCGAACAATTAAGAAAACATGAAAAATGGGTTCTAATTAACGTACGTAGTTTACAACATATTAACAATACGTAGTTTAATGACAAATTATCCATTGAGTTGAATGAACATTTCTCTAAATCTCGTGTTTTACAATATTTGTTTAGGTAACAATTTTTTGTTTCCGCATTCTCAGGAAAATTATTAAATATGCGAATGTGAGCTAAAATATTTTAAAGTAAATGAATTTTCAACCATAGTTATTAGGCAACTATTTAGGTTAAATTTCTCATTTATTAGTGAATCAGTGTTCACAAACGCAGTTTTGACAATATACGTCAGGCACGTCAAACCACGCACGCATGAGCTGAATAGTGGCTTCATACGAAAATATGATTGCGAGATTTTTTCTACCAAATAACCGAGAATTGTATAAATTTATATTCTTCACTACTTATTAATATTTGATTTTTTTTCTTACTAAATTCCCCCTTTTATAAATATATTGGCTAAGTGACAGGAATATGTTCTAATGGCGCATTCTTTCCTGGTTTCGTTTTGTGTTGTCATTCAACCATTCAGTTATTTATTGTATTTAGTAATAACGTGAAATAAACTATAAAGTCTCTATAAGTTAACAATTATCGCTTACACGGACAGAACCTTTAACAGACTAGAATATTTTTCTCTAAAACCTTCTAACCTGAACGTAGATAGTTCAAGCTTTTAACACTTAAGTAAATAGGATTACAAAATCAAGATACTTTACATAAACAGTTTTAAACTCTTACTTTCAATTGAGGATTGGAAATCAGACTGATGTATTTCATTTTAATTTATCATATGTTTGCCTTAAAGGGAAAATAGGAATTGATAAAGATAAATGTGTGATAACAACTGTCAAACAACTTCCCGTAGCTTTTATACAACCATTACTTTTAAATCTAGCGCCAATTTCTCTGGACGCAGCGCCCACGAACTCTAGAAAGCTTCTTACCTTTCCCGCGAACTTGACACCCCTAATATATGTGGTGAAGGGTTCAAATGAATTTCTGACATAGGTGTTAGAGTGTATTAGTAACCCTTAATAGTGAGGTGTTTTTGAAGCGGTTTAATGAAAACATTGCAAGGAAGTTCTGGGAAATAATTTGAATTCGTGCATAGGTATAAATTACAAAATAATTATTATAATTTAACGTTACCATTACAAATAAATACGAGAAGATATTTTCTATATTGTAGCACCGTTAGATACATGATGGAAGTGATGAAGCTTTAATAATGCACAGCTCTCTCTAAACATGCGTGCATTCAATTGGAAATATTCGCAGAGAAAAGTTCTTTTGAGAACGTACAAGAACACACAACATTCACTCTCCAAATAAAAAGGTCTAATTGCGAACTCTACCACGTATGAACTTCAGCTGTGGCGGAAAATTATATACGGAGACCTTGAGGCAACGAGCGCAACTGCGCAGCTCGTTGCATAACCGGAAGGGGGCGCAGCATTCTCGATTATTTCAGAGACGAAACAAACCGCAAAAACGAAAACAATGCTAGAAATGCAGAAAAAATAGATAGTTTTTATTATGTTTCCCTTCATTTACTTTAAATTTATAATTTATGTATCATACAATTCTTTTGATAAATAGATGTTTGAAATTTTAAGCTTGTTCTGAACAGCCTACATTTTCTTAAGCCTGATTTTTACAGAATTGGTACCAAACAACAATAAGGAAGGAAAGAAAGAAAGGGGTATATCAAAGTGCATGATCATTCCAGTGAAAAAAGTAAATTTGTAATTAACATTTTACAGTACTTTCTGTGCAGCTCATTGAGAGCTATTATACGAGTATAAGTTGTTTGTAGTTATTAAAAGCGATAAAACGATATAGAGCAAACGCGGTTAATGGTTTTTTGAAGAGATGTGAATTGTTAAACAAGTATGACATTGAATTGTCAAATATGTACATCGTCTTTATGTCTTTATGTCGAATCGTCGTAAAAGTACCTTCGTTTAAGAAAAAATAAAATAAAATAAAACAAAAGTATATTTTCTTGTGATAGGAGTACTTATACGTAGTACAACTAATATGTACTGACTTTTCTAAACGTACCGCAGACTGTTAAATCTTTGAAGGGTGTCGGCATTAAAGAGCGGCTCTTCGTTCATCACTTAGGTTGCGTTTTCTCCACCTGACAGAACAGCATTACGAAAAAGAAACTATCGATTTAGAAAAAACATTTCATACCTACGAATAATCGACACACTCACTCCCCCAGTAAAATATTTTTCTTCTCTACTTGTGTACTTCACAGCTTTCCGAGCCGTGCGCAGAGCCGAAACTGCCCTCCCGTCTCCCATCCACCCGGCAGAGCAGCGCAGCGCAGCGCAGGCGGACGTGAGGCGTCGCGCTCCGCTTGGCGCCGGCCGCCAACCGAGCGAGGGAGGCATGAAGCACGAGGAGGGGTAAAGGGGGGAGGAGGAGGGAGGGCAAAAAGCGCGCGTCAATGTCGACTTCGCGCCGCCGCCCAATCGCGCTTTTTTTTACGCCGCCACGGCGCCTTCCGCCTCGCGCGGGCGCTGAACTCGGGACCCCGGCGCGACCGCTGCCGCCTGTGCGCAGCCCAGCCCGCGCGATTCATCCTGCGCCCCGTAGTCGCTTCTCATCGCCAGGGCACTTCACAAGCATTAGCAGAAAGCGAGGTCGAAAACGTTAATAAAATGTATGGACTGTTTTCTGTTAATATTGGCCGTTTTTATTTCTACTGGTACTATGAAAGTAACGTTTGAGTGAGGTAAAAAAGTAATGAAAAACTGGCAAAAATTAGCGGTTATTTACACATGGTCTGTCTCCATATCCTCTCACTATTGCGTTGTTGGCAGCAGCAACCACCGTATTATGAAACACTATGAATTTCTATTTGTCAACGCAAACACTACTTATGCTGTCTCATCATCCAGTGCACACCTTAATCCACAATTACCCTAAAAATCAAAGAATAAATAATGTTGACACATCGCGACATGTCGAACAAAATATAGAAAAAAAACTGTTTTTCTTCCCCGTGAATCACATAATTCTTAAAACGCAGTCACTCCACTCTTTCATATTTCCTTTCCCACGCATACATATAGCTAATCTTGTTACGTTGAAAGACGTCTTCATTAATATCGCTGAAGGTCTCTTCGAATTAATTTGCAAAATAAGCACACAAATGTTGCCGTGATGTTAACGCTTGTAATTTCTATTAAATATAACATTTGGAGTTCGTTTACAACAATAAAGTATCATTTTGTAATTATAAATGGTGATATTATGATGAGAAATGAAATTACACATTAAATTACTTTGAATATGTGCTTTGTCAAAAATATAGAGGGAAAACAAAGAAAACGAGTACGTCTGACTATCAGCATCTGTCTATATTATAAAATATTATAATATTATAATATAATACATCATTAGACGTACAAGCAGGAAAAAACCGACTTTTCTAGTTGTTATCAGACGCGTGTCGTTCAATACCCCACGTAAAATATCTTCTTATTCGAAAAAATCGAATAAAGGAATACTATTTCTTGGATTATGCAAATGGATTGAATTACGCCTTCTTTAGATGCACCATACTTATTGCTTAAGTTATTTTCTTAAAACAAAACGGATTAAAAATCTTTAACGGACGCCGACCAACAAGTGGCTTGTATATCCTAAAGTTAATGTAACAGTACAGTAATGTAGAAAAATAATTATCAAAATAATAGATTCTACTGACGTACGAGCTATTTGTGGGCCAAGTAAACATTCCCCGAGCGCTGACGCTTCCGATTCACGCGGCGCTGAGGAGGAGGAGGGGGAGAGGGGGGGAAGCGTCGCCCTCCGAGAAGCGCAGTCAGAGAAGGAGAAATAAACGCGCGCTGTTCCGGGGAAGCGCCGCGCGGCACCGCAGCGAAGTCAGAGGCGCGCAACGGACGCTGTCGTCGGCCGCGGCGGCGTTGGTGGCGGCGGCGGCGCTCGATACAGCAGCAAAAACGCAGCCTCCCAAGGGACACAGGGCGTTCTTTCCACGCCGGTCAGTGCGATCGCGCCGCCCGCCCTCGCCGCCGCCGCCGCCGCCGCCCTCGCCCGCCGGCGCCTCGCCGCCGCGGGCCACCGCCTCGCCGCGCAGCCCTCCGCAGCGCGCCGCTGCCGCCCTCAGCGCCGCGCCCTCGCTCGCACCCTCATCGCCGCCAACGCACTGACGACTACAGCGCGCTTTCGGCCTTCACCATCGCCGAGCCTAGCATCTGCTTCAGGCATTAGTTCCGAAGTTATAGTTCATGTTATCTCTAGGATGTGGCATTGCCCCCCCCCCCGACCAAATGGACAGTATCCGTCTGGTTTGCATTCTTTCCCTCTTCAGGTACCTCCCTCGGAGGGGCAATGGCACATCTAGGAACAAAATTCTGAGGGCTCCCTGCTGATTTCCCACATGTGTGGTTAGTGAAAGCGCAGGTACGTGTAATTCTAATGCTAATAAGAATAACGTGAAACGTGTCTGGCCCCTGACAATAATTAATTACTGTACGAGTTTTATTAGACATATTTGGATTTGGCATCCTATGGACGCCACATTTTGACCCCTACAATACCAATGAGGCACCGATACAACGTCAACTAAACTCACTTAATATACTAATTGGGTAGTCGATGAACGAATTTGGAAAAGGAATAAAGCGGGAATTGCCTGAGGATTATATTTTGCACAGGATTTAGTCAAGAGTTCTTTTACACGCCACAATCGCGACGTAGCGCAAAGGGGATTTTACGTCCTTCGAAAATCCGGTTCCGCCAGATACACTTGAACCCACGAACATGGGAACATGGGAACTTCCTCCATGAGATTAAGAGTAGTTAGTGTAAAAGCCAGACTTTATCGTGAAATAATGTGTTGATCTAAGACAAAGAGGTTTGAAAATGAAACAGAATCGCCTTGACAGTTAACGCAAAAGTACGCAGTAACGTTAAAGTAAAATCAGTCCAATTCACGTATCCACAGCAAAACTGTCAACACCCAAATGTGTGCATCAGATCGCAATAAGTAATAGAATACTCCAGGAACAAAAATGTTCCAACATTTATTTCGGCTACCTTTCGGCATTACCTGCATCGCACTTGTTACGACTGTCGCATAGGAAATCTGAGAACTAGAAGTGCCTGTATTGAAATTCTTTCTTTATACTAGTACATGTGTCGGATTACGAAAGTACTGGAAATGAACGTGCGTAACGACTTCAGAAGAAAGGCTGACATTCTTTAAACTTCAACCAGTAAGAACTTTCTCAATAACCTGAACTAAAACAACAGAATCAGGGAATCAGACAAAATATACAAAAAGTACTTCCACGTTGATAAGAATCTAAAGAAAGCTTTGTACGTGAAAATAGAGAACAGAATTATAAAACCCTCAATTATATTCTTACAAAACCCTCAATTATATTCTTACAAAAGTATTCATATCATCTTACAAGAAATTATTGTGCAATCATGTTGCAAAAGTACCAGAAGTACACCACCTGTAATTTTGTATTGCTCAATTATTCATTGTCAAATACTAGAACATTTCAATCACGCCGCATGTAATCGTGATGATTGCTTTATTTTAATACGTATTTCGGTTTTATTGAATGTCACGATGTTTTAATAATTAAAAATTATTAGCATCATAAACGTACATTTAGCTAACGCGAAAGTTAATTTATAAAGGTAGATCCCTCCTTTTGTCTCGAGAAGAGCGCGTTTCGGTGAAGAAATAGTCTTCTTGTAGAGCACAGTGCTACTGGGTTCTCGATTACCTAACTGCTACTTTTTCTCCATACTCTTCCATCGGATGCAACTAGATGCAACAAATGACAACAAACACGACTAGATGATTACGTTGTTCAATGATTGAGACAGCTGAAGAAGATAAATTGATTATCCACCACACCAACCTGTTCTGCCAATCGACAACTTTTTCATTTATTTTTTTCCATTTTCTACAGCTAGGTATCAATCTTCTTTTTTGTTACTCCAGAAACAGTTGAGTTTTGTTTCACTGCCAAGATACCTCTCCCTCACCCCGTACAACCTAGTGTTTTCACAGGGTTACGCGAATATTATCGGCAATATTATATCAGACACTTGTATAACCAACATAAATCGACAAGTTAAAACAAACATCGGCGCTGGACCAGATAAACAGACATTAGTGTACTGTAAATTAACGTTTTTACTTAGGACATCGGTGGTTAGGAGGTGGTCACGTACTCCGAAATATTTTAAAATACATGCAGTAGTTTTATTTTAATTTCACATTTTCACTAAAACCAACTTCGGTATTACATGTTATGACTGTGGCAATTACTCTTTTCATAAAAAAAAGCGTTTCACGACCTTCATTAGTAAAAAACACAAATATTCATGGAAAGGAAATAATGAAAATTCGATGAAATTATGAAAAAAGCTCCTGAACTCGCGGATAAATCAAGGAAATTCCAGCGGGCCTAGATTTTCAGATTTATCCAAGAGGAAACAATAAACACAGAGCTCGCTACCCGAACTGCACCAACGGCCGAACACCACAACCGTCTCGGGTCAGTCGTGGTTTTCTAAATGCATGATCAGACTACATTATTGAATTCATGGATAATTCCGACATAACATGACATTTTTTTAAAACTCCAGAGTTACTTCCAACGTCTAAAAATAAAAAAAAAATAATAACTGCTATAAGTTAAACTATTCCGAGGAGGTACACACTTATTTTGAGTCCCCCACCACCACCACCACCACCACCACCACACACACACAAATTTAGTTTGCCTGACGCGCCCATGACAATTAGTATAAGGATGCCAGTGGCTATGATTGTGGCTGAGGGCGGCGCGGCGGGCGGGCGAGTGCAAGGGCGAGTGGTGGGTTGGCCAGCGCGGCGCAACCGCGGCGTCCGCTCGAGGGGAGATAGACGCGGCGCCGCCGCCGATAATCGCGCGCCTGGCTTAGCGCCCTATCTGCGTTCCCAACGCGCGCCATCTGGGCGATCCACGCACTCGCCTCGCGGCCAGAGGCGACGCGCTCAGAGCCGGCGGGAAATCCACCGCGTCGTGGTCTTACGCGGCCGGGTGGGGACAAAAGGAAGTCGACAGGTTCCTCAGAGCTTATTACCTAAGTGACATACATTCACTTCCGGTTCAGTTTTAGTTTTACCTAGCGTATATTCTTTAGACAATTGTCCGTTATAGTGCACAATATTCGTGTGCAAAAAATTTGCATTTTGCGATGTTGAATGCTGTGCGAAAACCGTCAAATCCAAACCGAAACAATTAGAGTCAATGTGAATACATTCACTTCTGAAACATTGTGTACCATGGAGATAAGTCCCTTTGGAAATCCTCATAAGCATTTCAATTATAATCTTAGTCAGCAGCATCCACCACATTTTGAATGGCAGAGTTCTATGAACCAGTAACAGCATATTGTTCATAAAGCTCACCTCAGCCAAAGGTATTCTTAGTTCAAAAAATTCATTGACTTCTTCAAATATCAAAGAAAGTTTATTTGAATTCTGATCCCTAGAAGTGAATCTCCAATACAAACAACTCAGTATTGAACTCTCTGCGTCCACTCATTTTGAGCTTCAACTTTTGATGATCACTCTTGGCATCCAAAACATACAATTGACAAACTTTAATAAATTTTCATAAGTTATAAATATTACGACACCTTCCGTAATCTCTGGCTATCATTCAGCTCAATGAAATCAAGAGTCTAATCATCATCATTTCTTTCCTCACCTCTAAAAACTATGGAACGTTTTAATAGACAACAGGCACTTTCATAACTGAAAATCACAAAATCACTGATCGAACATTAATTTATACAACTCTTAAAATATAAACATTTAGCAACGTAACACAAAAATAGTCAACTGTCAAAATAATCAAAAGCCTTTCAGTTACAAAATATGAATATACTCATGGGTTCATTACAGTACCAGTCAATTCAATTTTGTACACCCAAGTACTAATATTTGTGATCATTTTTTCTCTGCATCAGAATTGAATATTAATTTATTCAACTTGAATATAAAAAAAACATATTTTACTTTCTTTGTTTACCATTCGGTACATAACTGTCAAACAAGAAATGATGAAATGAAATGATGAGATGATAGTTTTGGAAGAAGGCACAAGTGTGGAAGAAGTATTAGAGATATCTCCTAAGAAAGCACCAATTGTCCATCAATTTAATTTAATCACACACAAAACATACTGTTTCCACATGACGAACCTTCTTTGACTAAGTCTCGTCACAATACTAAACACCATTTAAGCCACGGAACACATAAACTAAATGTAATGAAACAGCAATAAATCTCATCCAGTGTTTACAATCCCACGACGCCGTTGACTCATGGCTTAGCTAGCCAGCTACCTTCAAGAGATCAGCCCGAGTGGGGCTTCGCACCTCAAAGCGGCTTCCTCCAATCCCATCCCGCTCGCCCGCTACTAACGAGCCTCCGCCACCGGCACTGTCTCCGCCCCCACCGCCGCATTCAATAGCGCCTGCGTGAATGACCGCCCGGCGCGAACCCATCGACCGCTAACAAGCGCGAAATGCGCGCCGCCCGCGTCAAAGCGCGCGGGCCCGCGGACTAATTAACCTGCGCGCGGAAGCGGTGCCCGCCTCGCCCCTCCTCGCCACGCCCTACTCCACCTCCCTGATCACCGCCGCCCGCAACTGCTTTCTCTGACAGCGCCGCTGAGCGCATAGCCCTCCTCATGCACAGAGCGATGCTCCGTCAAGCCCGGCCTTCCTCTACACGAAATGTCGTGTAAACGTATAGAATTAATTAACCAAACATCCATGATATAGCCATCCATGATATGTTAAGCAAACATCCGGTTTAAATCAACTCGGCATCATTTGATGTGACTGCAATGCCTCCGACCGAGACGTTCTAGCGTTCGAGTCTCAACGGTGACGAAGTTTCGATTAGCTTCATAGCTAGGTCGAATTCAGTCGCTGTCTGGAGGGGTATTCCAGCGACCGGCCGCTCAGATCGGTCCGTTTTCCGGTGATTTCTCCGAGCAACACCAAGTGAATGCCGGAGCAGTACCCGACAAATGGGACACGGTTCGCGCGCGATCTTTCCTTCCTCTTCCCTGTCTTATCGTCTTCCAATACGTACAAGCTCTTATGTGCACTGCACTACCACACATGTCGGGAGACTAGTCGAGAGCCTAGAGCTTTTCCCAGCTGAGGCGGTCTCCCGCTGGTGGTAGATATGTGTAGGCGACGAGAAAGGTTGTGTGAAAGTCGGATCTCCCTATCCAGTATGGAAAGATCACCGCCACCCGACTAAAACATGAACTACACCAACGGTACTAAGAGCCTTGGTAGTTGGCACGCCATAAATAACCAGTCAATACTGCAATAACAACCACACAAATATTTCTTGTGAATATTAATTCATTTTTTTGTTGAAGTTCTTTTTGGTTCCGAGCGTTCCTCTTACGAGCAGATTTCACTGAATAGTACGCATATTCACATTTTCTGATTCTTAGCCAAAACACAGGCAGCAGAACCTTCATAAGAATGGAGTGTTGTTCAAAAACTACCCTGACCGATTGAAAACTAGAGACTAAAAAAAAGGCACATAATGTGCGTAAGATACAATCATGATGATCTGAGCTTTTGGTGCCCTCAGCGCTTGTCGTTGACTTGTTACATTCGCGGACGAGCTACTGATGCACAAAGCCGAGGGAAGGGCCTCGAAAAGCGGGAGCAAGGGGCGGTTCCGGGTTCAAGAGCCGTGCACGGAGGGGGGCCCGGAGGCGGCGGCGGCGGCGGCGCTGGCGCGGGGTGCGCGAGACCCGCTGCTTCCGGGATGTCTCCACGCGCGCGAGTCCGGTGTGTGACGTCACGGGCGCGGAAGCCGCGAGACGCGGGGTCGCGGCGAGGTGCGGCGTGGCGTGGCGTGGCGTGGCGTGGCGTGGCGTGGCGTGGCGTGGCGCGGAACTGGCGTGACGCGGTGCGGTTGCGGTGCGTGCGACACCAACGGTGGGAGGCGGGGTTACTCATACGGGGGTCCTACAGTGTGGACTGGCACTGGGAGAACCGGTAGGACAGAGGTACACTACGAAGACAGCCCGAAATAAGGTCCACATAGCAAAACAGATGCGAGCAAAGAAAGAGGAACTAAAAACTGGTGGAACAAAATTTGTCTGGGAGAGTGACAGGAGTGAAAGGCTTATATTTACGCATAAAGTTTAAGAAGATATCCAAAAAAGTTCAAAGGGAGGCAAAATTGACAATAATTAATTAATTAATTGTATAAAATAAATGTGATGCAGATGTCACCACATCTGTACCAACACCTACTTCCTTTTCATGATTCCTCAGCTAAGATAAAAATGTAATGCTGACATTAATGATGTAATCGATGTAAAACACTTTGACACCACGTAAATTCCATCACACACACACACACATTCTCACACACACAAAACATACTCGTAACTCTTAGCAAAATATAATTACCATTATTCTGAACCCATTTTATACATACATACAATTACATACAACCCGGAGAGAACCTGAAGTCTTGGAGTTAAATTTATACATAACACATGATATAGAAACAGAATATATATACCGAAATCAATTAAACCATACCACATTCACCACACCTTTGGGAAATAAACTATTTAAATTGAGCGAAGGTACATGAACAGTCAGCTGAGTTTAAACATTTATTTGATTTTCGAAATCCTCAGAATTAGCATTTGATCACTCATATAACGAACATTTAATGCAATTAAAGCATGCAATGTAATGTTGTATTATTTTTGTCAGACATCATCTTTCACCGTTCGATAAAAGGATGTATCTGGAAAACAGAATCATTAGTGCAGGAAAGGCCAAGTTTTGAATAATTTCAAAGAATAGCTGAAGTACTATCTATCAGGTTTAAGCCTAAGAGAACCCTGCAGCCCCCTGGCCATTTTATTTACTTCTGGTAAGCATCTGTCATGATAATACTGAGTTACATCAGATCATGAACATGGAATGAGCCAAAGTGCGTTCAGTGGCATTGAAGACGTGAGAAGACGAGGAGTAACTGGTCGTCGGCGCTAGGAATAACCGCTCGGCGCGAGCTTTGCGGTCTATTTGCGAGAGGGCGCCGGAAATGCACGGGGGAAAGACCTCGAAAGGCTGCACGCGATGCAGGGCCATACATTGGCGCCATTCATTGGCGGGTGGAGTGACCCCGATTCACCAAAGGCCGCGTGCGCTCGCGTGCCGATTGAGTGCGCCGACCTACCATCTGCTGCAGCGCGAGTCATCCAAATGACAAAAACCTCACATCTTGCTCATGTAAGAAGATACCATAAACTATCTTCAGTGACTCAAGGGTATGGAGTGAATCATTATAGGATTTCGAGTAATGAGGTATTTCATCGGTGAGACCCTATTGCCAAAAATACGTTGTCCACAGAGAAAGAAGTATTTCCATTATAGCAATGCTCAAAAGTTAAGTTGTTCCTGCAGAATCAATTTAATGAAGAAAGAAATTCATTAACATTACTATAAAAAACAGAAATATATACAATTGCTGAATATTTTAAAATGCCTGTTAAGAATCAAAAGCCCCATCTTAACAAGGACACATTAGTCGGACGTCTAATTATTCTAATACGACGTAAGTTCATTTATTATTATTATTATTATTATTATTATTATTATTATTATTATTATTAAATGCAGGCACTTCACCAAATTTTCACTGTGTTATATAGTTTTTTCCCTTGAATATAAATATAATTCCTAAATTTCCTAATGCTGGTCGATTTGCGTACACATTAAAAGTCAATCTTGCCCTTTGTGAAATTATCTTTGCACAGATTTTTTTAAAATGACCACAATATTTTCAAAACTATTTTAAGTAAAATATTTCGTTCATTCACATTTACTTCATCAATTATTTATGTTTAGCTGCATGGCATCCGTGAGCATATGCATCGTTGAATATATGTGATATAATCAACCAAGAGACTATAAAGTCTCAATTTGAACCAGATTCTCTTGATATAAGATTGGCAGGAACTAATCATTAGCAACAGCTTCGGCACGGCCAGTGGGCCAGTTGTGGACCATTATATTCGCCACAGCCTCGATTGACCGTTGACCCGGTCCTAACTCACCAATTTGCGAGCGTCGGGATGGTGTGCGCGCCGAGACACAAACGCGAAGCGATTCCCACTCCGCGTCCGAGAAAATCTCGGTTGATTGATTGATTGATTGATTGATTATTTCGTGTTTCTGCTACAGTCATTAGTCCCATTAATGTAGTGAAACCTTTTTGGCGGGAGATGGCGGTGCTCCTTCCCCAATAGACCGTTTTATCGCCGAACTACACGCCGGCTTGCATGTATTTTCTCCTTCCAGATATCTCAGCCAGCAGAGCTGCACCCCAGCCAAGACAAGTTCCATGCTCCCGACTAGTCTCTCGTCATGGGTGGTAGTGTAAAGCATATAAGTGAACGTGTGTCTAAGAGAGGGAGTGAGGATAGGGGAAGGAAGACAAAGTTCGCGCGGCCCGGGGCGGATTCTGCGCCGACATTACAACGTTTGAAAATAAACTTCGAAATATTACCGATCAGAGCAGACGGCTGCTAGAATTTCCCCTCAGACTGCTGAATGAAATTCTCTCTTTTCCTTGTCGAAAATTTCGCCACCGTCAGGACTCGAACCCCACGGCCTCCCGGTCAGATGCACTGCAATGACACCAGTCGAACCCCTGAGCCACCTCTGCCGGAGAAAATCACGGTAACCGGAGCCGGCGTCCAATTGGACGCAGTGACGTGGGGCCGCGGCGCGATGCCGTTCTCATGCGGCTCCGCTTTCAGGCGGCGGCGGCGGAGGCGCGGCGCTGCGCGACGCGGCTCACGAACTACGCGGCGCCGTACAAGAATGCGGCCGCGACACGCTCGCGAAAACGCAGCGTCGGACGGGGAGCTTCTCCATAGGACCTTGGCTTCCGAAGAACTGAAAGCAAACGATAGTAAATTTTCAACTGAATTTTCAGGTTCCCTCGCTAGAGATGAATGAGACACGTTAACTGTTATTGTGGCATGATCATATAAGTAAGAACGTACGACTGGTACATTTTTCCGGGTATTCAAAGCTACATGAAAGAGGATCGATTAAAATACTTGTTTAATTTTTCGTGCCGTTACAAAAAAAGTACTATTAAGTATCATCAGCCTGCTGAATTATGGTTACCGAAAACCGCCTAAGACTTCTTCCTATCTAGTCTTGTCGAGAGAAATTGAGAGGCCTGTAGAAGGTGACGCAAGTCACCAAAAACGCGCTTTAGTTGCTTAAAACACACATTTTAAGAGAAATTACTTAGAATATTCAGGGTTCAGAAAAAAATCATTCCCCATCAGGTTAGCAAAGTTCTTTCAATGACACGATATATCGATAGATGGATCGGAAAATTGAGTGACGGACAGACGCATGAATAGTCGCAAGTTACTCGATTACTGTACGAGGATGTTTAGCAAAATGTAAACACATGGAATACATTTTAATTTATGAGTACTCAGGTTGACAAGTAAATGACTCCTCGTCATGGGAAAGAAACGCATTTGACACTGTGCCAGGTAGCCGAGGTTGGATCGATCGCCGCTGATTTTCGGGGAGAAGCGATTCGTGGGAACTTCCTGTCCCATCGGTGCTCCGAATAGTCACGTCGTTCTGCTTCAAGATCGCGGGATCGAGTTACCAGGGCGCGTCATTCGTCTCGACCGACGTCATAGCCTTTTTCGTAGGAATGCTTATCTCCCACAACTGTTACCAAACTGATGAACAATTCAAACAGGTGGAAACATAATTTGAAAAACTTTTTGCCTAAAGAATGACTCATTATGTTTTCATCGAAACATTACTCAGAAAGTTTTGAGACTAGTCAGAAGAAAAAATAAATTAAGAAGTGGAGGATCAGACAGAGATAAGAACATTTCCTTTATAAATATGATTTCGCGAGAAGGATTTTCTGTACAGTGCGCGTGAAACACAGGTTTAACCTTTATTGCCGTTCATGTGCTGAGGTTACTGACCGGGATGAACTTCCTGCTTTTCGAACCTAATAAATTCCTAACACGGCTTCTTTTGATCACGAAGAAAGTCTGTTGCCAAAGTAAACGAAAAAAATGCGAATAATTCTGCACTCACAAAGTAAACGACCGTTTCCATCGCTGGCAATTCTCAAATTCAATTAGTGCCCGGCACATAAAGCCTAATGAGCCTGATAAAGCCAGGAAGACAATCCTCGCTGAGTACCAATCGCGTAAGTAAGCGACACATTTGAAACTGGAATCAGGCGGCTAATTAGCTGGCGGCGTAGGTGGCAGAGGCGAATGCGGCTATGGGCGGAGATTATCAACTCAAGCACGCCGCTACCGCCGCCGCCGCCTCCTCCTACGCTCCGAGCCAAGGTCTTGCGTAAACACCCCGCGCCAGGCTGAGCGGGTCCCAGACGAGCTGAGCCGTTGCGCCGCCACCGCTGCTAACGACATTCAGATGCAGTCTTTACGTCAACGCGTTACGTTGCATTTTTAATTGAGGAAAGGATTCATTCTCATGCGAGACTCATTTTTGTGTAAGGATCGCCTTCGTATGTACTTTCGTCTTGTAGAATGACGTAACTACGGTGTAACCTGTCTCGTGAGTCTCTAACGACAGTAAAACGGATTCACAACACACTCGTTAATACCTTCTCTTAGACGTCAGAACGGTATGCTTATGTAGAATAGAATACCGAATAAAATGAATGAAACTGCCATGATTATGGAGTGATCGATAGTGCATAAATATGCAGCGCTCTGTGGAAGATTTCTAAGATGAAATTTCAAATTCCTCATGAAGGAACATAAATTTTTCTTTTCTTCTACACAAGGCGACTGCATTGGACATAAGTAACATGGTAATATAAGGTAAAGGATTATGAGAAAATGTAAACTTTGAAAAGAATATTCAGCGAACAGCTGCGGGAAACAGCAGCTTTTTAAAGTTCAGTAAACTGCGTATTCAGCAAAAACTCTCCCAACATCAGGACGCTTCCTCACAAGAAAACCAAGTTTCAAGAACAACGAACTCAATAATTCGAATCAAATCGTACTATCCATTCAGAATTTGCCGACATTTGCTAGCAGTATTTGCCACAGCACTCGACCCAAGTTGACAAAACCAAACAAACACCGAAGATCTTTCAAAACTCTCGGACAGATAACCGCACATGAGCCTTCGCGTCGAGTACATAACCGCCCGCAATTAGTCGTTATGTCGTCACGTGACCCAGTGCAGCGCCGAGCCGAGCCGCACCCCGCACGCGCAAATGTCAGGCACCGGCGACGACCACAGTGCCCCCCTCCCCCCCCGCCCGCCGCCGCTACTGTCAAACGGTGGATTTAGCAGGCGCGCGTCACATTCTCGGTACGTAGAGGAGGCCCAGCTGCAGCGGCGACCGCGGCCTCCAACGCCCCCGGCGCGCCACTGCCCGCAGAGCGCCTCGTTATCCTCGAAAATGTTGAACTTGATTTTGATGAAATGGGATATGACTTTGCGGGCAGAGGTCATGAAAAGGGTGATGATGATGACAGCTTTTGCTTATAGATGGTCAAAGTTATGCGGTGAATCTTCGAACATTCTCGTATACCGATATAATCGAACTGTACACTTCTATATAACCTGTAAACAGTGTTTGCATCCACAGGGAGACTCATGGGGCTCCACCCCCACCCCCCAGAAGCCAACGATACATATTCAAAAATGTAGCTTTTACTTAGTATTTTCTCAACTGAACAATATGATGTTTCAGTTATTAACGTTTTAAATATTATCAATAATCAACAATTAAATATTAATTTTGAATTCGGCTTAAATGGAAAGTTGTTTACAAGTAATCAGCGGTCGACCTTGTAGCACTTCCGAGAAAAATTCTGGATGCGTCTCTGCTTATAACTAATAATGAATACGCCTACGAGTCAAAATTTCTCGTCATCTGGTCGAGAAGGTGTGAACATAAAAAATGCTACACATTATGAAGCGTCATATTTATAGTTACAATAATAATACTAACAATAGGTAATAATAAAATTGTTGCGAACGACTAGATTCTATTAGATGTGTTCTTCAGCTTAACTACTCGAACTAACAATTATTCGACCCCACACCCACGAAGTGAAGAAAAATGGTATCTGCACATTTTTGTCCTAGCAGTAAACAAAAATCAGTCGTCAATTATAGAGACGGAAACAATAAATGTAAGTCTGTGAAAATCTATAGACATATGTATTAGGACACATTATCGTCAGTTTCCTTATTTACAAAACCGACAGAGCGAGAAGGATGGAAGGAGAAAGCTTCAAAGAAAGCGAATTGGGCTCTCCGCGCAGCGTCTCGCGCGATCGCGGGGGAGAGAAGGCGTGCGGGGAGGAACCGCCGGCCGCTGGCCCCCGTAATGAATAGAGTAATGAGTTCGGCGGCGGCGGCGCACGTGGCCATCAATCTTCGTCACAGCCAATCGCGGAGGGATCGATCGCCCGCCATAGGCGGCGGCTCGCCGCGCGGCTGCAGGCGCAGAACTTCACAGAAGGAGCTGACGCAGGAAACGGCTCCTGTGACGCGACAAGGCACATGTCCCAAAGGAAAACGGGACACATATCATGAAGACCCAGAGAAAAGAAATCGAACATTTGGGTTGTCAGATCTGACTGCGTCGACACACACGGACTTCTTTCTTCCCCTCCACTTCCACCGCCTTTACCCCTGCGATCGTCAACGTATCCGTTCTCGCCTCTCTTACGGGTACCGCCAGCAATGACACCACCACCCCCACCACATTCCACGTGTGATTTACGCGCGCCCGAATCTCCCCGGCGCCAACTCTGCTCCCACAGCACGGCCTTGGCTTCACGGGGCCTCGTACCGTATTCTCTTCATGCAGCTTTCCTCACCTTGTGTTTCGAGTTTGCCCTTTGGCATTAGAAGAGTCTGTAGATAAGTCTTCAAGTAAATACGCTTGTTTTAGAATCTCAGTATGAACGTACTTGTATGCTGTTGGTATACTCAGTAGTAAAGATGTCCTCTATCGTGATGTCACTTTTCAATCTGCAAAGTGCAAATAATATTCAGTGTTATTGCTTGTCCAAAATTTGGGGTACGTTAAATACTAAGTATGGGAACAAAAATTAATGGAAAATATTACGATGCTTGATGCCTCCCGCTGAAATTCGTAAGTAAATGACGATGCATTGCGATAGAGAACTATCATCAGTGGGAGAGAGCGAATGCCTCTGAAGACGCTGTAATGTTCACTTTTAATAGTGACACAATGTTGACGTAAAGTCAAGCTATGACGCACTTGTATTCTGGACTTGTTAAACAACGTTCATTTAGCTTTATCACCAGTTGCGTGGTATAAGTAAATGCTCTAGGAGCATAGTAAGTTTTTCATTCTTTTTTGCATCTAGTGACCTCAAGAGTTGATTACGAGCCTTTTTAATAAATATGGTTCAATCCTATAAAATCCACGAAATTTACTTGCCTTGTATTTTACATAATTATTTATATCTATTTCAATTTATTTATATGTATTTTAATATTTCTTTATTACTTTTCTTTTCAATTGATTAATATACATATCACTTACAATTATATAGAGCATTTAAAAATTGATATTCAAACATTTTTTCAGTTCGGTTTATTTAGTCGTTAGACTGAAATTTTAACTATTACTGACACTAGTTAATTGGCATGCTAATAACGGGATGGCCAACTTTGTTGTTTTTGATTTCTTGTGAGCGTTCTTCATGCGTAATCACGGTATACTCTAGTTGTTTTGATGTCTGTGGGCCTTCCCATCCGGGAAGCCGGCACTGCCAGCGAGGGCCGGAGCATCGGAAGGCGCCAGGTGCGTGGCGGCGTAGCGATCAGTAAATCATCGCGCGGGGTGCCGTCAAATCATCGCAACCCAGCGCGCAGCGTTTGGTGGCCAGGGTGGAGGGGCGAGGAGCCGTAATCGGGGCGGGAGCCCCTGGTAGAAACCACAACATAACCGCAACGGTGCGCGGCGGCGCGCCTGCACAGGAAGCGGCCACGGCTCAGCGCGGCGGGCCGCCTTATCGTGAGCGATCGCCGGCGGCAACCGTCCACGATTTTAATTCAGATAACCAATGCGAAACGCGCGCGCGCGGCGTAGCTAATACCTTCGCAACCGGTGCGGCGGGCGGCGCTCGCGTTGGGGGTTCTTGAATCTCGCGCCGCGGCTGCCACTGCCGGCGTTCAGGAGATGCTCGGGGTCGCCGCCTGACGATCTGCAGTAAGGCCGTGGAAGCTGAGGCGAAGACTACGACGCTCACGTAACGGGCGACGCAGTCAGAAGGGCGAAACCAGGAGAGGAGTCGACGACAATGACAACGAAGGTGGCGGGAGTGACTGTGGTGGAGACGGTCTCGAGCGTGGGTGACAATGGGAGTGACAAGAACGGAGGTTGGGGTCGTAGTATTTCTGGCTGCGGGAAGGCGATGGTGAATATGGGGATAGTGGTACTGTTGCTGATGTGCTTGTAGTGATGATAAAATGCCGACGATGGTGGTAGAGGAGATTAAGATAGTAGAGGTAGAAGCGGTGGAACAGATAGAACGGGGGTTGAGCCAGTAGAGGAGGTAGACGTAGTAGAAGATGTGCAGGAATGTGGTAAAGATAATGCAGTGGTAAAGATAGTAGACGCAATAGAGGTGGTAAAGGCAGGAGAGGCGTAGAGTTGGTAGAGATAGAAGATGTGGTAGTTGCTCCAGTTAGTGAGTTGGTGAGGCGGTAGGGCCTTGTAGCAAAGAGAGCAACGGCGAGGTCGATAGCGGCGGCCCCACGCGGCAGCAATGGCAAACGGCAACCAGCAGAGCGCTGGCGGCGCGGCGCGGCGCGGCCGGTGGCAGCAGGCGGCCGCGGGCCGCACGGAATCGCCGGGGCATTCATCACGGCCAGCAGCGGCGGTCGCGGCGGCCCGCATGAATAACCGCCGCGCGTCTTCGCGGGGGCGCAGCCGACGCGCCCGCCGCGCCGCTGACAACGCGCCCGCCACGCAACCGCCACGCTCCGACACGCTCGTCTCCGCGGCCCACAGGCCGCCTCGCGGAGCACGCGAGCCCAACGGATTGCGGCAATCGCTCATCGGGGTAACTGCTTGCTGCGATGAAGCAATTACCCGTCGGCATATCGTGCTCGTAATGTTCTCATATCTTTGGGGGCGGGAAGCATTTCTTTACGCAAACAATGAAATTAGATAAATGGTGCACATGATTCATCTACTCGAGAAAGTATTTCCACTAAATACCACCCAATAAGCTCTAAATGTGGGGTGAATGGCATTTTATAAAGTGAAGGTAATTTTTATAAAGTAAGGAATAACAAAAGAGCGGAATTATGGAGTGGCGGCGTACTCCCAAGTGATGCAACACGGATCACATTCCGCCTTCTGCTTAATTTTCTCGGCGGGAATACCTTCTTTTATTCAATGTTTTTATAAGAGAACACACTCAATTCCTTTTGTTGACATGTTTGTTTACTGCTCTAACATTGCTCATTTAAAACACATTTAGTTTTAGAATAAACTGTTTAACACTTTTTTTCACTTCAAAGGAACATCCTACCCTAGGAATTTTGTATAACCTAAATTTCGTAAAAATGTTGTGTAAGTTTTTTCTAGTGAAAGTAAGCACCGAAAATTGATCTTGTTACAATGACCATTCAAGATGTCTTTAATATCCCTGATGTGAAATTATATTAATTTGCAAATACTGTGTTTAAACTAAAATGTAACTCGAGTTTGCACATTTCTTTTTGAATAAAATAGAATTAAAACATGAGAATCACTTGCAGAGGATGTTTGTCGTTTAAATTTCTTCCCTCACAAGACTTTTGTGTACAACCTCAGGGATAAGCAGACAATAGTAACTTTTGAAAATATGTTAAAGGTAAATAAACCTGAAAAATTTTGAGTTTTAACACAAATGCACCAGAACAATACAATCGTATTTCAATATATTTTTCACAGAAATTCTCGAGAGAAATACCGATCCTAGAAAAGAATTATCAATACGAGAGATAAACAATGCTAACATTATTCAGCAAAACAGTATTTATTCCAAACATTATACGAGTATTCATCAAAGTAAAGTTAATTTAACCTGGCCAGAGAAAGAGAAAGTTGCTTTTTCAAATGTGCTTAGTTTCGCCAAACTCACTAAGCATAAATACATAGACCGTAAGATAAATAGGTTTACAATTGCAAAATTGTTTCTCATTTATCAACATACTCACTAGAAAAAAATTAATGTTACTACAAAAAATTGAATAATTTTAATAAATATTTTTTGTAAAATATCTTCCAAAAATAATGCAGTTTCGGTACTCTTCCCATAACGTTTTATTATTGAATCAAGTAACCTCAAAGAGGCGTACCACCAAAATTATTCCCTGTAGCGAATCTCTTGGACAAAAGGGTAATTAATGCGGGAGCAAAACTTGCAGGCATTCGCGTGATTTTCTCTGTCGCGATGCGTTCTTCTTCTTGCGAGATGCCTCAGTCTGTCGAGAAGGAGCTATTAGACAGCGCTAACGAAGTCCGCACCACAAGGCGGCTCTCAGCGCAAACTGCGAGTGAAACGAAGGAGACTAATGTCGGAGGAACATCGGTCTGCCGCCATGGTGCCGCTCACGAAAGAGGCGGTGCGCTCACCAATCGTAGCATTCGCAAATTACGTTGAAATTTGCTGTTTGATTGCTACAAATAGGCAATATGAGCAGAATTTATAAATGATAAGGATGGAATGTGGATGAGGGATGATATACCGTACACATTCTTAGAAGAAAATGCGTTTATTTAATACAATTGATATTTTCTTGTAGTTTTCAGATCCATCTTTGTGAATTAAAAAAAAATAGAGAAATTTGAGGTTAACATTTGATATTATGTGACTTTTCTTTCAGGGAAATCAGAGTCGTTAACAGATGAAAAAACATTTCAGGTTATTTGTTCATTCAGGGAAATATTACAGAGTCGGTTTAAACACTCTGGGCTTAAAGAACATCCATTTCTTTCTGATTATTTGTAGGCTTAGCGACAAGTAGCTCAGGGGACATCACACTTGTCATTGAATACACCGTTTAATAGCGCCCTTTAACATATTAACGTGTATTGATACCTATCTCCATTAATTTCTTGACAATTGTTTGGGCTTAGAAGAAGAGTTTTATAGTGTATTACTAAAAGAAATCTCAAAATTGTGACCAGAAAAAGTGGCATTAGAACGAAGCGGCAAGTTTTCCTATTATTTACAGAAGATTAAAAGAACAAGGTAATTCGAAATTTTTATCTCCAAGAGATACACGGTGGTTATAAAGGACGGTCGTTAGCTTTTACCAGGGCTTTGACTTCATTCGACGTGATTTTCTCTAATTCCATAACGCCTGGCAATAAGTCACCGAGGCTTTCCCATATAACTCACACATATGTAGCAGAAAATTAGATGTTCTACCGTTAATGAAAAAAATTAAATAAGTATAGATTCTTATTAGCATTAACTTAAATCGCATGTAACTTCGAAGTGATCGCGATGTACTGAATATTCACATCAATCCCCTGTCTAGCGAAAGACGTTATTGGTCCAAGCTTGGGTAATAATCAAAACGATCTGCGCAGCGAGAGGCAATGCGTAATGAACACCGGAGGGGTCCGACGCCAGATTGTAGGGCGACACCGAGAGCGTTCGCGTGAGAAGTAGCGAGCGACCGAGACCCCTGCGACACAAAGACCACCTAAGCTCTCTGCAGCTCGCATGACCATCGCGAAATCGAAAACTTGATGTGCAACGACCGGCTGCACACGCGCACTCCTCTCGGAGTAAAAATTCTCCGACAATTATAATGAAACACCCATGTATTTGCTAAATATAAAACAAAGGTCTGTCCACACGTGAGGAAGAAAGCGGCTGGAACGCTTTAGGAATACACATTTCTCTGGTTGTAAGAGTAATAACCATGAGGTGTACGTGGTTCATTTACATTAATACATAAATTCATGACGGGACTAATCCAATGGCTAATTAATGAACAATTCTTTCCACGCCATTGAATTTGACAGCACGAGTGAGGACACTTAAAATTTTTAATACTCATAACCAGACAGCATACGGTAGTGAACTTTGTCGTTATATATACTGGTAAGAATGTGTAATTAGACCATTTCTTTCCCATTGTAATCATCTCAAATGGAATTAACGATTTGACACTGAACTACGGTGTAATAATATGTGGATTCACCACAGTTTCAATTTGAAACTGTTGGGTGACTCTGGTGTTTATGATCCCTTTCAACAGTCACAAGATAAAAACATGATGCTTCTACAGGGTGTGAACCCCACAACTGTAGCACCGCCCTAGTCAGCTATTTGCTCACTGTCCTGCGCAATTGTGCCTGCCACAGCATTACCACGAAACTACAGGCAAAGAGCAACACCTTTCTAATTCGGTCATGACCAAGACCAATTACTTCCGGCGGGCGCCTTCCAACGCCTTCCAGGATCCCCATAAAAAGCGGGCCGCGTGTAAAGCTGGCCGCTGAGGAGGGGGGAATCGAGTGAAAATCGAACGGGAGGTAGTGGGGGAGCATCGCAACTCCAGGCCTCTCGCACAACCAGCGTGGCGTCGCGCGGCGTCACGCGCGGGGCGCACGGAATGGCGTGGCGTGGCGTGGCTGGCAGCGGTGGCGGCGGCGTGGCGGCGGCGCGCCGTGCAGCGCAGGGGGGCCGTGTGGGGGCCGCACGCGGCGGCATGGCGATGAGCGGCGCACGCGCGCGCGCGCTTAGAATCCGCACGCCCGCTCCGCTCCGCTGGCGCCTTCCGCCGCGGGCGCGCGCACCCCGGGCACTCACTGCGGCCGCAATGGGATGGACAAAACAATCCGTAAAAGAAACACGTGCCGGCGCCGTATAAGAAACACGTACGACAACAGAAGCGTAATTTCCGCGGCGGACTCAAGGTCCGGCAGTTCCGCGATCGGGAGACCCTACATCCTTGGCACAGTCCAACGTTCGGAGCGCTTCCTGGCGTCTTTCAGGCGGGCAAATGTCCTGAGGAAGGTCGCAGAATGGCGGTCGAACGTTGCCACCTGTGTCCAGAACGCGGCGTCTCCCGGATAGCCAAGAGATGGATGGTAAGAGGACAACGTTTGACTACGGTTGTTTTAAGACAGTTTAAGATGGAAAACCATTTTTAGAAAGCTGTTAATAAGAGGGACAGATTTTAGGGCATGCACAGCGTGCTAAATGTTCAAATACTAGCACTAGTGCTACAAGTGAGACAATGCTCAAATGTTCAGATAAAACTGAATGTTACAAAGAAAAACAAAATAATTTCATATACCTCGGCATCAATCACTACTTGGCGTTAATGGAAAATGGTACCCAAATAAGTGACTTGTATAATTGAATTAAAATAAAAATATCATCTTCAGCTACGACTGGAATAAAAACGGCACTCATCGAAAATAATTCATGGACTAAAAATGTCTTAACGCAGTCGCTACTTGAAATAAAACATTCTTCAAACAAAATTATTTATTTATATGAATATTGGGAATTTTTACAATAGCATCAGCGCATCATATTCTAGAAAGATGAAAATCAAAACATTATTTTTAAAGAAATAATTACCAATATAAAATAGAAATTGTAAACCAGAAAAGAACGCATTCCCAATTTCCTGAATTTTCAATCTATGAAGAAAATAAGGATTAACCAATGATTTAGAATCGTACGACAGCAGTATCATATGCCACATGAATGTAGTAATTTCAACCCGTCATGATTCTTACCAGCTGAGTTTAAATGAGAGTCAGCTTGCAGCTATCGCTGGGCACTGACTCCGACCGTCATGTCCTAGTATTGAGTCCCGACAATCGCGGATTTTTCGATCTAGCTAGATCTAATCCAGGCACCGTTCCGGAAGAGAATTCTAGCGGTCGGCTGCTGTGATAGGAAGTTTTCCATGGATTTCCCGGATCATTAATCAGGCGGAGCAGTATCCTAACAAAAACGGACCACGGACCGCGCGCATATTTCCTTCCTTTCTCGTCCTGTTCTCTTCCCTTACACACACACATGTATATGTATTGGAACAATGTCGACATAATCATTGTTGAATATGTGAATATTTTGAACTCACGTCGGCGCGAGCTTCATGGAAATAATGCTTTGGAATATAATGATATCAGCGAGACAATTTTTTTTTAATAAATGGAAATAAAATTAGCAAAACCGAATAAGATTGAATACGGCTGCAATTGCTTCATTCCCGAGATCTGCAGCTGTTAAGTAATCTGTTCTGGCCTACCCTTCACATTGTTCATAGAGCTGCACTGTGTGCGTTTTCGTAATAAAAACATTCGAGTTAATAGTAGAGACTACGATGTTCGCAGAATACGTGGCTTAGTGCTGCAGGCCTGAGGGGCTTAATTTCTGTGACGAAAGGGCAGACAAACATCAGGGAAAAACAGAAGTCATCTGCAGGACGGCGGTTGGTGACGAAGGACATGTATCAAGACACGGACACAAGTCAGTCTACAACACATCCACTTCTCAAAAATCCTGATCCAAAAAACAACAAGAGAACAATGAAACATCAACGAAAGATAAAATTACACCAGAAAAACTGTTGCACTGGAAATGACATTAAAACACATCTGAAGAGAATCTAAAAACGTGAAGTTTATTTTCTGAGGTACAAATTCGACAATACCCGTCTAACACATCTTGCCGAAGAAAAAGATAGTACCCATAATTTGAACATAAAATATAGTACCCATTAACGTTTCTTTTTTTGAGACGTGGGAAATACGATAATTCTGCAGTAGAAACCAAAATAGGGTATACAAGACGAATAAATCTCGTTTCATTTTCCATAATCGTGCAAGTATACAGTACCAAACAGATTTAAATACATCCATTAAAATAAAATGTACTTGCATATTTTCCCAAACAAAATTATGTGTAGTCATCATTATATGTGCTGGGGAAGAAATCGTACTTTACATACTGCTGATTGCACTTGCACTTCCACACCTCAACGTACAGGCTTCCTACATTTCATTTTATTCTTTCACTATAATCGTATTTTTGTATATCTGATATTGCACCTGTTCCGACACGATAACATGCAATAAATTCTTACGCGACGGACGAGTCAGCAAAAGTGCCTCCCAACTTTTAGTGATGTTTTTTTTAGAGCTATTTTAGCCTCCGCTATCAAACTCATACGTACTGCATATGCAACATCTCCCCCATATCTCACCGGCGGAGGTGAAGAAACGCCAGGGAGCAGCTGAGCCGGAAAGGAATTTCGTAGCACACACACCTCCAGCGAATCACACCCCTCCCTCCCCCCGGATCAAACAAAACGCGCAGGACTGATGAGCGCCATAAATCTCGGCCCTCCGGCGGCGTTTCGGGGCCCGTTGCACAACGCGCGCTCTCGCAGAGGTCCACGTCCCGCGCCCTCGCGTGCGGCGGCCGCGTCGGCCGGGCCGGGACGCCGCCGGCGCGGCGGCGGCGGCGGCGGCGTGGCCGAATGCATAAGAGATGGGCGCCTCCCGCCACGCGGCAAATGGCAATACACGGCGCGTCCTGCGGCAGGAGCGACGGACGGTACGGCGCCGCGCGGGCGTTTAGCTGCTCCTCAAGCTTAGACACGCAACGAGGATGGCCCAAACACTGCGATATTTTCGAGGCAGAGTTTTTCGAGGGCAGAGGAGGGGGGCAGAGTTCGCACACGCGGCCCGGACAGGGAAGGCGTTTTGGTGTCTTGTAATGGGGGCCGCCTAGCCGGCCAGGGGCACGCTCTGGGGCTGAATGGGAGGACTCACCACGAACCGAGGCATTGGGCAGGACCCGACGGTGAGTCTTAGGTACGCGCGACTGTAAGCCACCTTCCCGTTTGTTTTATTAAAGTCAGTCGGCTCCGGGCGGGGAAGTCGGGCGGTAGAGATTCCGCCTCCCGTGCGTGCAAGCATGACCTCAGAACTATAGCATTGGATGTTTTACTTTCGAGTGTTTTCTTCAGATGCAAGGTATATTTTGTGTAGGAAACATTGTTTTAGCAAAAAAAAAGTTCAAAAAATTGTTCTTTAAAATAGTCTGGTATACTAATGAAAAATTTCAGTCTCTTTTTATTGTGAATGGTTGGCAAATTAAGAGCCCATACTGAATCGCCAATTAAGGCACCCATCCCATTAATAAACTTCTATCACTATGTCGATCGGCGAAGGCGGCACGAAAACCGTTTTCTATTCGGCAAACTCTCTCGCCAATGTTGTTACCTACCGTTTTTTTTATATTATTTGTAGGGGGCAATATCGTTAAAATGGCAATTTTGATCGCTTGAATACATGAGAACATTGATAGAAATTTAAGATGAGGGCAAAATTTAAGGCAGAATATACTTCACACTAATATTGGCGTGGCAACCTGTATATGGTACGGCATATTTTTTCACGGCAGAACCAAGGACATGTTTAAATGTTTCATCGTATTTAAAACACGGATATTTAAAGCATCAAATC
>BOPP01000019.1:8947118-8966875 GCA_017312745.1 Gryllus bimaculatus
GATTTGATGCTTTAAATATCCGTGTTTTAAATACGATGAAACATTTAAACATGTCCTTGGTTCTGCCGTGAAAAAATATGCCGTACCATATACAGGTTGCCACGCCAATATTAGTGTGAAGTATATTCTGCCTTAAATTTTGCCCTCATCTTAAATTTCTATCAATGTTCTCATGTATTCAAGCGATCAAAATTGCCATTTTAACGATATTGCCCCCTACAAATAATATAAAAAAAACGGTAGGTAACAACATTGGCGAGAGAGTTTGCCGAATAGAAAACGGTTTTCGTGCCGCCTTCGCCGATCGACATAGTGATAGAAGTTTATTAATGGGATGGGTGCCTTAATTGGCGATTCAGTATGGGCTCTTAATTTGCCAACCATTCACAATAAAAAGAGACTGAAATTTTTCATTAGTATACCAGACTATTTTAAAGAACAATTTTTTGAACTTTTTTTTTGCTAAAACAATGTTTCCTACACAAAATATACCTTGCATCTGAAGAAAACACTCGAAAGTAAAACATCCAATGCTATAGTTCTGAGGTCATGCTTGCACGCACGGGAGGCGGAATCTCTACCGCCCGACTTCCCCGCCCGGAGCCGACTGACTTTAATAAAACAAACGGGAAGGTGGCTTACAGTCGCGCGTACCTAAGACTCACCGTCGGGTCCTGCCCAATGCCTCGGTTCGTGGTGAGTCCTCCCATTCAGCCCCAGAGCGTGCCCCTGGCCGGCTAGGCGGCCCCCATTACAAGACACCAAAACGCCTTCCCTGTCCGGGCCGCGTGTGCGAACTCTGCCCCCCTCCTCTGCCCTCGAAAAACTCTGCCTCGAAAATATTCGCAGTGTTTGGGCCATCCTCGTTGCGTGTCTAAGCTTGAGGAGCAGCTAAACGCCCGCGCGGCGCCGTACCGTCCGTCGCTCCTGCCGCAGGACGCGCCGTGTATTGCCATTTGCCGCGTGGCGGGAGGCGCCCATCTCTTATGCATTCGGCCACGCCGCCGCCGCCGCCGCCGCGCCGGCGGCGTCCCGGCCCGGCCGACGCGGCCGCCGCACGCGAGGGCGCGGGACGTGGACCTCTGCGAGAGCGCGCGTTGTGCAACGGGCCCCGAAACGCCGCCGGAGGGCCGAGATTTATGGCGCTCATCAGTCCTGCGCGTTTTGTTTGATCCGGGGGGAGGGAGGGGTGTGATTCGCTGGAGGTGTGTGTGCTACGAAATTCCTTTCCGGCTCAGCTGCTCCCTGGCGTTTCTTCACCTCCGCCGGTGAGATATGGGGGAGATGTTGCATATGCAGTACGTATGAGTTTGATAGCGGAGGCTAAAATAGCTCTAAAAAAAACATCACTAAAAGTTGGGAGGCACTTTTGCTGACTCGTCCGTCGCGTAAGAATTTATTGCATGTTATCGTGTCGGAACAGGTGCAATATCAGATATACAAAAATACGATTATAGTGAAAGAATAAAATGAAATGTAGGAAGCCTGTACGTTGAGGTGTGGAAGTGCAAGTGCAATCAGCAGTATGTAAAGTACGATTTCTTCCCCAGCACATATAATGATGACTACACATAATTTTGTTTGGGAAAATATGCAAGTACATTTTATTTTAATGGATGTATTTAAATCTGTTTGGTACTGTATACTTGCACGATTATGGAAAATGAAACGAGATTTATTCGTCTTGTATACCCTATTTTGGTTTCTACTGCAGAATTATCGTATTTCCCACGTCTCAAAAAAAGAAACGTTAATGGGTACTATATTTTATGTTCAAATTATGGGTACTATCTTTTTCTTCGGCAAGATGTGTTAGACGGGTATTGTCGAATTTGTACCTCAGAAAATAAACTTCACGTTTTTAGATTCTCTTCAGATGTGTTTTAATGTCATTTCCAGTGCAACAGTTTTTCTGGTGTAATTTTATCTTTCGTTGATGTTTCATTGTTCTCTTGTTGTTTTTTGGATCAGGATTTTTGAGAAGTGGATGTGTTGTAGACTGACTTGTGTCCGTGTCTTGATACATGTCCTTCGTCACCAACCGCCGTCCTGCATATGACTTCTGTTTTTCCCTGATGTTTGTCTGCCCTTTCGTCACAGAAATTAAGCCCCTCAGGCCTGCAGCACTAAGCCACGTATTCTGCGAACATCGTAGTCTCTACTATTAACTCGAATGTTTTTATTACGAAAACGCACGCAGTGCAGCTCTATGAACAATGTGAAGGGTAGGCCAGAACAGATTACTTAACAGCTGCAGATCTCGGGAATGAAGCAATTGCAGCCGTATTCAATCTTATTCGGTTTTGCTAATTTTATTTCCATTTATTAAAAAAAAATTGTCTCGCTGATATCATTATATTCCAAAGCATTATTTCCATGAAGCTCGCGCCGACGTGAGTTCAAAATATTCACATATTCAACAATGATTATGTCGACCATTGTTCCAATACATATACATGTGTGTGTGTAAGGGAAGAGAACAGGACGAGAAAGGAAGGAAATATGCGCGCGGTCCGTGGTCCGTTTTTGTTAGGATACTGCTCCGCCTGATTAATGATCCGGGAAATCCATGGAAAACTTCCTATCACAGCAGCCGACCGCTAGAATTCTCTTCCGGAACGGTGCCTGGATTAGATCTAGCTAGATCGAAAAATCCGCGATTGTCGGGACTCAATCTAGGACATGACGGTCGGAGTCAGTGCCCAGCGATAGCTGCAAGCTGACTCTCATTTAAACTCAGCTGGTAAGAATCATGACGGGTTGAAATTACTACATTCATGTGGCATATGATACTGCTGTCGTACGATTCTAAATCATTGGTTAATCCTTATTTTCTTCATAGATTGAAAATTCAGGAAATTGGGAATGCGTTCTTTTCTGGTTTACAATTTCTATTTTATATTGGTAATTATTTCTTTAAAAATAATGTTTTGATTTTCATCTTTCTAGAATATGATGCGCTGATGCTATTGTAAAAATTCCCAATATTCATATAAATAAATAATTTTGTTTGAAGAATGTTTTATTTCAAGTAGCGACTGCGTTAAGACATTTTTAGTCCATGAATTATTTTCGATGAGTGCCGTTTTTATTCCAGTCGTAGCTGAAGATGATATTTTTATTTTAATTCAATTATACAAGTCACTTATTTGGGTACCATTTTCCATTAACGCCGAGTAGTGATTGATGCCGAGGTATATGAAATTATTTTGTTTTTCTTTGTAACATTCAGTTTTATCTGAACATTTGAGCATTGTCTCACTTGTAGCACTAGTGCTAGTATTTGAACATTTAGCACGCTGTGCATGCCCTAAAATCTGTCCCTCTTATTAACAGCTTTCTAAAAATGGTTTTCCATCTTAAACTGTCTTAAAACAACCGTAGTCAAACGTTGTCCTCTTACCATCCATCTCTTGGCTATCCGGGAGACGCCGCGTTCTGGACACAGGTGGCAACGTTCGACCGCCATTCTGCGACCTTCCTCAGGACATTTGCCCGCCTGAAGACGCCAGGAAGCGCTCCGAACGTTGGACTGTGCCAAGGATGTAGGGTCTCCCGATCGCGGAACTGCCGGACCTTGAGTCCGCCGCGGAAATTACGCTTCTGTTGTCGTACGTGTTTCTTATACGGCGCCGGCACGTGTTTCTTTTACGGATTGTTTTGTCCATCCCATTGCGGCCGCAGTGAGTGCCCGGGGTGCGCGCGCCCGCGGCGGAAGGCGCCAGCGGAGCGGAGCGGGCGTGCGGATTCTAAGCGCGCGCGCGCGTGCGCCGCTCATCGCCATGCCGCCGCGTGCGGCCCCCACGCGGCCCCCCTGCGCTGCACGGCGCGCCGCCGCCACGCCGCCGCCACCGCTGCCAGCCACGCCACGCCACGCCATTCCGTGCGCCCCGCGCGTGACGCCGCGCGACGCCACGCTGGTTGTGCGAGAGGCCTGGAGTTGCGATGCTCCCCCACTACCTCCCGTTCGATTTTCACTCGATTCCCCCCTCCTCAGCGGCCAGCTTTACACGCGGCCCGCTTTTTATGGGGATCCTGGAAGGCGTTGGAAGGCGCCCGCCGGAAGTAATTGGTCTTGGTCATGACCGAATTAGAAAGGTGTTGCTCTTTGCCTGTAGTTTCGTGGTAATGCTGTGGCAGGCACAATTGCGCAGGACAGTGAGCAAATAGCTGACTAGGGCGGTGCTACAGTTGTGGGGTTCACACCCTGTAGAAGCATCATGTTTTTATCTTGTGACTGTTGAAAGGGATCATAAACACCAGAGTCACCCAACAGTTTCAAATTGAAACTGTGGTGAATCCACATATTATTACACCGTAGTTCAGTGTCAAATCGTTAATTCCATTTGAGATGATTACAATGGGAAAGAAATGGTCTAATTACACATTCTTACCAGTATATATAACGACAAAGTTCACTACCGTATGCTGTCTGGTTATGAGTATTAAAAATTTTAAGTGTCCTCACTCGTGCTGTCAAATTCAATGGCGTGGAAAGAATTGTTCATTAATTAGCCATTGGATTAGTCCCGTCATGAATTTATGTATTAATGTAAATGAACCACGTACACCTCATGGTTATTACTCTTACAACCAGAGAAATGTGTATTCCTAAAGCGTTCCAGCCGCTTTCGTCCTCACGTGTGGACAGACCTTTGTTTTATATTAGCAAATACATGGGTGTTTCATTATAATTGTCGGAGAATTTTTACTCCGAGAGGAGTGCGCGTGTGCAGCCGGTCGTTGCACATCAAGTTTTCGATTTCGCGATGGTCATGCGAGCTGCAGAGAGCTTAGGTGGTCTTTGTGTCGCAGGGGTCTCGGTCGCTCGCTACTTCTCACGCGAACGCTCTCGGTGTCGCCCTACAATCTGGCGTCGGACCCCTCCGGTGTTCATTACGCATTGCCTCTCGCTGCGCAGATCGTTTTGATTATTACCCAAGCTTGGACCAATAACGTCTTTCGCTAGACAGGGGATTGATGTGAATATTCAGTACATCGCGATCACTTCGAAGTTACATGCGATTTAAGTAATGCTAATAAGAATCTATACTTATTTAATTTTTTTCATTAACGGTAGAACATCTAATTTTCTGCTACATATGTGTGCAGTTATATGGGAAAGCCTCGGTGACTTATTGCCAGGCGTTATGGAATTAGAGAAAATCACGTCGAATGAACGTCAAAGCCCTGGTAAAAGCTAACGACCGTCCTTTATAACCACCGTGTATCTCTTGGAGATAAAAATTTCGAATTACCTTGTTCTTTTAAGCTTCTGTAAATAATAGGAAAACTTGCCGCTTCGTTCTAATGCCACTTTTTCTGGTCACAATTTTGAGATTTCTTTTAGTAATACACTATAAAACTCTTCTTCTAAGCCCAAACAATTGTCAAGAAATTAATGGAGATAGGTATCAATACACGTTAATATGTTAAAGGGTGCTATTAAACGGTGTATTCAATGACAAGTGTGATGTCCCCTGAGCTACTTGTCGCAAAGCCTACAAATAATCAGAAAGAAATGGATGATTCTTTAAGCCCAGAGTGTTTAAACCGACTCTGTAATATTTCCCTGAATGAACAAATAACCTGAAATGTTTTTTCATCTGTTAACGACTCTGATTTCCCTGAAAGAAAAGTCACATAATATCAAATGTTAACCTCAAATTTCTCTATTTTTTTTTAATTCACAAAGATGGATCTGAAAACTACAAGAAAATATCAATTGTATTAAATAAACGCATTTTCTTCTAAGAATGTGTACGGTATATCATCCCTCATCCACATTCCATCCTTATCATTTATAAATTCTGCTCATATTGCCTATTTGTAGCAATCAAACAGCAAATTTCAACGTAATTTGCGAATGCTACGATTGGTGAGCGCACCGCCTCTTTCGTGAGCGGCACCATGGCGGCAGACCGATGTTCCTCCGACATTAGTCTCCTTCGTTTCACTCGCAGTTTGCGCTGAGAGCCGCCTTGTGGTGCGGACTTCGTTAGCGCTGTCTAATAGCTCCTTCTCGACAGACTGAGGCATCTCGCAAGAAGAAGAACGCATCGCGACAGAGAAAATCACGCGAATGCCTGCAAGTTTTGCTCCCGCATTAATTACCCTTTTGTCCAAGAGATTCGCTACAGGGAATAATTTTGGTGGTACGCCTCTTTGAGGTTACTTGATTCAATAATAAAACGTTATGGGAAGAGTACCGAAACTGCATTATTTTTGGAAGATATTTTACAAAAAATATTTATTAAAATTATTCAACTTTTTTGTAGTAACATTAATTTTTTTCTAGTGAGTATGTTTGATAAATGAGAAACAATTTTGCAATTGTTAAACCTATTTTATCTTACGGTCTATGTATTTATGCTTAGTGAGTTTGGCGAAACTAAGCACATTTGAAAAAGCAACTTTCTCTTTCTCTGGCCAGGTTAAATTAACTTTACTTTGTTGAATACTCGTATAATGTTTGGAATAAATACTGTTTTGCTGAATAATGTTAGCATTGTTTATCTCTCGTATTGATAATTCTTTTCTAGGATCGGTATTTCTCTCGAGAATTTCTGTGAAAAATATATTGAAATACGATTGTATTGTTCTGGTGCATTTGTGTTAAAACTCAAAATTTTTCAGGTTTATTTACCTTTAACATATTTTCAAAAGTTACTATTGTCTGCTTATCCCTGAGGTTGTACACAAAAGTCTTGTGAGGGAAGAAATTTAAACGACAAACATCCTCTGCAAGTGATTCTCATGTTTTAATTCTATTTTATTCAAAAAGAAATGTGCAAACTCGAGTTACATTTTAGTTTAAACACAGTATTTGCAAATTAATATAATTTCACATCAGGGATATTAAAGACATCTTGAATGGTCATTGTAACAAGATCAATTTTCGGTGCTTACTTTCACTAGAAAAAACTTACACAACATTTTTACGAAATTTAGGTTATACAAAATTCCTAGGGTAGGATGTTCCTTTGAAGTGAAAAAAAGTGTTAAACAGTTTATTCTAAAACTAAATGTGTTTTAAATGAGCAATGTTAGACCAGTAAACAAACATGTCAACAAAAGGAATTGAGTGTGTTCTCTTATAAAAACATTGAATAAAAGAAGGTATTCCCGCCGAGAAAATTAAGCAGAAGGCGGAATGTGATCCGTGTTGCATCACTTGGGAGTACGCCGCCACTCCATAATTCCGCTCTTTTGTTATTCCTTACTTTATAAAAATTACCTTCACTTTATAAAATGCCATTCACCCCACATTTAGAGCTTATTGGGTGGTATTTAGTGGAAATACTTTCTCGAGTAGATGAATCATGTGCACCATTTATCTAATTTCATTGTTTGCGTAAAGAAATGCTTCCCGCCCCCAAAGATATGAGAACATTACGAGCACGATATGCCGACGGGTAATTGCTTCATCGCAGCAACAGTTACCCCGATGAGCGATTGCCGCAATCCGTTGGGCTCGCGTGCTCCGCGAGGCGGCCTGTGGGCCGCGGAGACGAGCGTGTCGGAGCGTGGCGGTTGCGTGGCGGGCGCGTTGTCAGCGGCGCGGCGGGCGCGTCGGCTGCGCCCCCGCGAAGCGCGCGGCGGTTATTCATGCGGGCCGCCGCGACCGCCGCTGCTGGCCGTGATGAATGCCCCGGCGATTCCGTGCGGCCCGCGGCCGCCTGCTGCCACCGGCCGCGCCGCGCCGCGCCGCCAGCGCTCTGCTGGTTGCCGTTTGCCATTGCTGCCGCGTGGGGCCGCCGCTATCGACCTCGCCGTTGCTCTCTTTGCTACAAGGCCCTACCGCCTCACCAACTCACTAACTGGAGCAACTACCACATCTTCTATCTCTACCAACTCTACGCCTCTCCTGCCTTTACCACCTCTATTGCGTCTACTATCTTTACCACTGCATTATCTTTACCACATTCCTGCACATCTTCTACTACGTCTACCTCCTCTACTGGCTCAACCCCCGTTCTATCTGTTCCACCGCTTCTACCTCTACTATCTTAATCTCCTCTACCACCATCGTCGGCATTTTATCATCACTACAAGCACATCAGCAACAGTACCACTATCCCCATATTCACCATCGCCTTCCCGCAGCCAGAAATACTACCGACCCCAACCTCCGTTCTTGTCACTCCCATTGTCACCCACGCTCGAGACCGTCTCCACCACAGTCACTCCCGCCACCTTCGTTGTCATTGTCGTCGACTCCTCTCCTGGTTTCGCCCTTACTGACTGCGTTCGGTTAGGTGAGCGGTCGCTCAGACTGCCGGCGTTCAGGAGATCTCGGGGTCCCGTGCGTCTTGCACTGCAGCTGCGGCCCACAGACCGAGCGACCCTCACCTACCGACGCAGTCAGTAAAGGGCGAAACCAGGAGAGGAGTCGACGACAATGACAACGAAGGTGGCGGGAGTGACTGTGGTGGAGACGGTCTCGAGCGTGGTGACAATGGGAGTGACAAGAACGGAGGTTGGGGTCGGTAGTATTTCTGGCTGCGGTGAAGGCGATGGTGAATATGGGGATAGTGGTACTGTTGCTGATGTGCTTGTAGTGATGATAAATGCGACGATGGTGGTAGAGGAGATTAAGATAGTAGAGGTAGAGCGGTGGAACAGATAGAACGGAGGTTGAGCCAGTAGAGGAGGTAGACGTAGTAGAAGATGTGCAGGAATGTGGTAAAGATAATGCAGGTGGTAAAGATAGTAGACGCAATAGAGGTGGTAAAGGCAGGAGAGGCGGTAGAGTTGGTAGAGATAGAAGATGTGGTAGGTGCTCCAGTTAGTGGAGTTGGTGGAGGCGGTAGCGGCCCTTGTAGCAAAGAGAGCAACGGCGAGGTCGATAGCGGCGGCCCCACCGGCAGCAATGGCAACGGCAACCAGCAGAGCGCTGGCGCGGCGCGGCGCGGCGGTGGCAGCAGCGGCCGCGGGCCGCACGGAATCGCCGGGGCATTCATCACGGCCAGCAGCGGCGCGTCGCGGCGCCCGCATGAATAACCGCGCGCGGCCTTCGCGGGGCGCAGCCGACGGCGCCCACCGCGCCGCTGACAACGCGCCCGCCACGCACCGCCACGCTCCGACACGCTCCGTCCCGCGGCCCACAGCCGCCTCGCGGAGCACGCGAGCTCCAACGGATTGCGGCAATCGCTCATCGGGGTAACTGGTTGCTGCGATGAAGCAATTACCTCGGGCATATCGTGCTCGTATGTTCTCATATCTTTTGGGGGGCGGGAAGCATTTCTTTACGCAAACCATGAAATTAGATAAATGGTGCACATGATTCATCTACTCGAGAAGTGATTTCCACTAATATACACACCCAATAGCTCTAAAACTGTGGGTGAATGCAATTTTATAAAGTGAAGGGCTAATTTTTATAAAGTGAAGGAATAACAAAAAGGGTGAGCGTGAATTATGGAGTGGCGGCGTACTCCCAAGTGCATGCAACACGGTATCACATTCTCGCCTTCTGCTTAATTTTCTCGGGCGGGGAATACACGTTCTTTTATTCAATGTTTTTATAAGAGAACACACTCAATTCCTTTTTGTTGACATGTTTGTTTCTGTCTAACATTGCTCAATTTAAAACACATTTAGTTTTAGAACTAAACTGTTAACACTTTTTTTCACTTCAAAGGAACATCCTACCCTAGGAATTTTGTATAACCTAAATTTCGTAAAATGTTGTGTAAGTTTTTTCTAGTGAGAAGTAAGCACCGAAATTAATCTGCGTTACAATGACCATTCAATGTCCTTTATATCCCTGATGTGAAATTAAAATCAATTTGGCCAAATACTGTGTTTAACTAAAAATGTTAACTCGACGATTTGCACATTTCTTTTTGAATAAAATACATTAAACATGGGAATACTTGCACAGGATGTTTGTCGTTTAGAATTTTCTTCCCTCAAAAGACTTTTTTTTTGAAAGGTCGTCATTTCCTCGGTTTTGTAATGCAGGCAGGAAACGACAAACGGAAAATATGAGGTCATGTAGTCAAGGTAAAAGGTCAACGAAGTTTCCCCTAGCGAGAAAATATGCTCAGTTACAAGAGTTGAAATAAACCTGAAAAATATTTTTGAGTTTTACGACAAATGCACCAGAACAATACAATCGTACTTTCATATAATTTTCACAGAAATTCTCGAAGAAATACCATCCTAGAAAAAAAAATACCGAGATAAAATGCTAACATTCATCAGCACAACAGTATTATTCCAAACAATAGAAGTATTTCATCAAAGTAAAGTTAATTTACCTGGCCAGAGAAAGAGGAAAGTCTTTTTCAAATGTGCTTAGTTTCTGCCACAACTCCTAGCATATACAGTAGACCGTAAGATAATAGGTTTACAAGTTGCAAAATGTTTCTCATATTATCAAAATACTACTCACTAGAAAAAATTATGTACTACAAAAAATTGAATAATTTTATAAATATTTTTTTGTAAAATATCTTCCAAAAATAATGCAGTTCGCCTTACCTCTTCCCATAACGTTTTATTATTGAATCAAGTAACCTCAAAGAGGCGTACCACCAAATTATTCCCTGTAGCGAATCTTCTTGGACAAAAGGGTAATTATGCGGGAGCAAAACTTGCAGGCATTCGCGTGATTTTTCTCTGTCGCGATGCGTTCTTCTCTTGCGAGATGCCTCAGTCTCTCGAGAAGGAGCTATTCAGACAGCGCTAACGAAGTTATCCGCACCACAAGGCGGCTCTCAGCGCAAACTGCGAGTGAAACGAAGGAGACTAATGTCGGAGGAACATCGGTCTGCCGCCATGGTGCCACTCACGAAGGAGGCGGTCGCCTCACCAATCGTAGGCATTCGCAAAATACGTTGAAATTTGCTGTTTGGATTGCTACAAATGGTCAATAGGCAGACATTTATAAATGGATAAGGATGGAAATGTGGATGAGGGATGATATACCGTCACACATTCTAGAAGAAAATGCGTTTATTTAATACATTTTTTTCTTGTAGTTTTCAGATCCATCTTTGTGAATTAAAAGAAATATATAGAGAATTTTGAGGTTAAAATTTACTATAGAAATTCAGACTTTTCTTTCAGGGAAATTACAGAGTCGTTTAACAGAGTCGTTAAAATTTACTATAGAAATTCAGTATTTTCTTTCAGGGAAATTACAGAGTCGTTTAACAGCTTAAGAACATCCATTTCTTTCTGATTATTTCTCAGCCTTGCGACAAGTACAGCGACATCACGACTTGTCATTGAATACCGTTTTAATACCCCTTTAACATTTAACCGTGTAATTATACCTGATCTCCATTAATTTCTTCGAACATTCTTGGGCTTAGAAAGAAAAGTTCTTATTAGTGGTATTACTAAAAGAAATCTCAAAATTGTGACCCAGAAAAAAGTGCGCATTAGAACGAAAGGGCAGATATTTCCTATTATTTACAGAAAGATTAAAAGAATCAAAGAGGTATTTCGAACATTTTTGATCTCCAAGAGATACACGGTGGTTAGTAAGACGGTCGTTTACTTTTACCAGGCTTTGACTTCCATTCGCGTGATTTTCTCTACATTCCATACCCTGGCAATAAGTCACGAGGCTTTCCCATATAACCCACAAATGGTAGCAAGAAAATTATGTGTTCTACCGTTATGAAAAAAATTAAATAGATGTATAATTCTTATTACATTACTTATAATCGCAATGTACTTTCGAAAGTGAATCGCGATGTACTGAATATATCACATCACATCCCCTGTCTAGCGAATAGACGTTTTGGTCCAAGCTTGGGTAAAATCAAACGATTGCGCAGCGAGAGGCAATGCGTATGTAACACCGGTAGGGGTCAGACGCCAGATCATGTAGGGCGACACCGAGAGCGTTCGCGTGAGACAGTAGCGACACCGGAGACCCCTGCGACACAAAGACCACCTAAGACTCTTGCAGCTCGCATGACATCGCGAATCGAAAACTTGATGTGCAACGACCGCTGCACACGCGCACTCCTCTCGGAGTAAAAATTCTTCGTCGACAATATTTATGAAACACCATTGTATTTGCTAAATATAAAACAAAAGTCTGTCCCACGTGAGGAGAAAGCGGTGGAACGCGTTAGGAAATACACAGTTCTCTGGTTGTTAAGAGGTATAACCATGAGGTGTACGTGGTTCATTTACATTAATACATAAATTCATGACGGGACTAATCCAATGGCTAATTATGAACAATTCTTTCCACGCCATTGAATTTGACAGCACGGTAGGGACACTTAAATATTTTTAATACTCATAAACCAGACAGCATACGGTAGTGAATCGTGTTCGTTATATTATACTGGTAAGAATGTGTAATAGACCATTTCTTTCCCATTGTACATCTCAAATGGAATTAACGATTTGACACTGAACTACGGTGTAATAATATGTTGATTCACCACAGTTCATTTGAAACTGTTGGTGACAACTGGTTTATGATCCCTTTCAACCAGTCACAAGATGAAAACCATCGATGCTCTTACAGGGTTGTGAACCCACAACTGTAGCACCGACCTAGCTCAGCTATTTGCTTCAACTGTCTGCGCAATTGTGACCTGCTAACACAGCAATACCTACGAAACACTAAGGCAAGAGCAAACCTTTCTAATTCGGTGCATGACCAAGACCAATTACTTCCCAGGCGCCTTCCAACGCCTTCCAGAGATCCCATGAAAGCGGTGCCGCGTGTAAAGCTGGCCGCTGGAGGAGGGGGAATCGAGTGAAAATCGAACGGGAGGTAGTGGGGGGAGCATCGCAACTCCAGGCCTCTCGCACAACCAGCGGTGGCGTCGCGGCGTCACGCGCGGGGCGCACGGAATGGCGTGGCGTGGCGTGGCTGGCAGCGGTGGCGGCGGCGCGCCGTGCAGCGCAGGGGGGCCGCGTGGGGCGGCGCACGGCGGCGGCATGGCGATGAGCGGCGCACGCGCGCGCGCGCTTAGAATCCGCACGGCCCGCTCGCTCCGCTGGCGGCCTTCGCCGCGGGCGCGGCGCACCCCGGGCACTCACTGCGGCCGCAATGGGATGGACAAAATACAATCCGTATAGAAACACGTGCCGGCGCCGTAGTAAGAAACCACGTACGACAACAGAAAGCGTAAGTTTCCGCGGCGGACTCAAGTGTCCCGGCAGTTCCGCGATCGGGAGACCCTACATCCTTGGCACAGGTCCAACGTTCCGGACGCCCTCCTGCGTCTTTCATAAGGGCTAAATGTCCTGAGGAAGGTCGCAGAATGGCGGTCGAAACGTTGCCACCTGTGTCCAGAACGCGGCGTCTCCCGGATAGCCAAGAAGATGGATGGTAAGACAACGTTTGACTACGGTTGTTTTAAGACAGTTTAAGATGGAAAACCATTTTTAGAAAGCTGTTAATAAGAGGGACAGTTTTTAGGGCATGCACAGCGTGCTAAATGTTCAATTACTAGCACTAGTGCTACAAGTGAGACAATGCTCAAATGTTCAGATAAAACTGAATGTTACAAGAAAAACAAAATAATTTCATATACTCGCATCAATCACTACTGGCGTTAATGTAAAATGGTACCCAAATAAGTGACTTGTATAATTGAATTAAAATAAAAATATCATCTTTCAGCTACGACTGGAATAAAAACGGCACTCATCGTAAATAATTCATGGATCTAAAAATGTCTTAACGCAGTCGCTCACTTGAAATAAAACATTACATTCAAACTAAAATTATTTATTTAATGAATATTGGGAATTTTTACAATAGCATCAGCGCATCATATTCTAGAAGATGAAAAATCAAAACATTATTTTTAAAGAAATAATTACCTATAAAATAGAAATGTGTAAACCAGAAAAGAACGCATTCCCAATTCCTGAATTTCAATCTATGAAGAAAATAAGGATTAACCAATGATTTAGAATCGTACGACAGCAGTATCATATGCCACATGAATGTAGTAATTTCAACCCGTCATGATTCTTACCAGCTGAGTTTAAATGAGAGTCAGCCTTGCAGCTATCGCTGCACTGACTCCGACCGTCATGTCCTACGATTCGAGTCCCGACAATCGCGGATTTTCGAATCTAGCTAGATCTAATCCAGGCACCGTTCGGAAGAGAATTCTAGCGGTCGGCTGCTGTGATAGGAAGTTTTCCATGGATTTCCCGATCATTATCAGGCCGGAGCAGTATCCTAACAAACGGACCACGGACCGCGCGCAATATTTCCTTCCTTTTTCTCGTCCTGTTCTCTTCCCTTACACACACACATGTATATGTATTGGACAATGGTCGACATAATCCTATGTTGAATATGTGAATATTTTGAACTCACGTCGGCGCGAGCTTCATGGAAATAATGCTTTGGAATATAATGATATCAGCGAGACAATTTTTTTTAATAAATGGAATAAAATTACAAAACAGAATAAGATTGAATACGGCTGCAATGCTTCATTCCCGAGATCTGCAGCTGTTAAGTAATCTGTTCTGCCTACCCTTCACATTTGTTCATGAGCTGCCACTGTGCGTTTCGTATAAAAACATTTCGAGTTAATAGTAGAGACTACGATGTTCGCAGAATACGTGCTTAGTGCTGCAGGCCTGAGGAGCTTAATTTTCTGTGACGAAAGGGCAGACAACATCAGGGAAAAACAGAAGTCATCTGCAGACGGCGGTTGGTGACGAAGGAGCATGTATCAAGACACGGAACACTGAGTCAGTCTACAACACCATCCACTTCTCAAAAAATCCTGATCCAAAAAACAACAAGAGACAATGAAACATACGAAGATAAATTACACCAGAAAAACTGTTGCCTGGAAATGACATTAAACACATCTGAAGAGAATCTAAAAACGTGAATGTATTTTCTAGAGTACAAATTCTGACAATACCCGTCTAACACATCTTGCCGAAGAAAAAGATAGTACCCATAATTTGAACATAAAATATAGTACCCATTAACGTTTCCTTTTTTGAGACGTGGGAAATACGATAATTCTGCAGTAGAAACCAAAATAGGGTATACAAGACGAAATAATCCCTCGTTTCATTTTCCATAATTCGTGCAAGTATACAGTACCAACAGATTTTAAATACATCCATTAAAATAAAATGTACTTGCATATTTTCCCAAACAAAATTATGTGTAGTCATCATTATATGTGCTGGGGAAGAAAATCGTACTTTACAACTGCTGGCTGCACTGCACTTCCACACCTTCAACGTACAGGCTTCCTACATTTCATTTTATTCTTTCACTATAATCGTATTTTTGTATCTGATATTGCAACTGTTCCACGATAACATTGCAATAAATTCTCTACCGACGGACGAGTCAGCAAAAAGTGACTCCCAACTTTTAGTGATGTTTATTTTTAGAGCTATTTTAGCCTCCGCTACTCAAACCTCATACGTACTGCATATGCAACATCTCCCCCATATCTCACCCGGAGGTGAAGAAACGCCAGGGAACAGCTGAGCCGGAAAGGAATTTCGTAAGCACACACCTCCAGCGAATCACACCCCCTCCCTCCCCGCGATCAAACAAACGCGCAGACTGATGAGCGCCATAAATCTCGGCCGCTCCGGCGGCGTTTCGGGGCCCGTTGCACAACGCGCGCTCTCGCAGAGGTCCACGTCCCCGCGCCCTCGCGGTGGCGGCGGCCCGCGTCGGGCCGGGCCGGGACGCCGCCGGCGCGGCGGCGGCGGCGGCGGCGTGGCCGAATGCATAAGAGATGGGCGCCTCCCGCCACGCGGCAAATGGCATACACGGCGCTCCTGCGGCAGGAGCGACGACGGTCGGCGCCGCGCGGTGCGTTTAGCTGCTCTCTCAAGCTTAGAGCACGCAACGAGGGATGGCCCAAACACTGCGATATTTTCGAGCAGAGTTTTCGAGCAGAGGAGCAGAGTTCGCACACCGGCCCGACCAAAGGCGTTTTTGTGTCTTGTATGGGGCCGCCTACAGCCAGGGGCACCTCTGCTGATGGAGACTCACCCACGACCGAGCATTGAAGGACCCGACGTGAGTCTTAGTAGCGCGACTGTAAGCCACCGCCCGTGTTTTATTATCGACGCTCCGGCGGGGTGTGGGCGGTAGGAATTCCGCCTCCCCGTCGTGCACTGACCTCGATACTATAGCATTGATGTTTTACTTTCGATGTTTTCTTCAGATCAATATATTTGTGTAGAAACATTGTTTTACAAAAAAAAGTTCAAAATTTTTTTAAAATAGTCTGGTATAAATGAAAATTTCAGTCTCTATTTTATTGGTGAATGGTTGGCAATTAAGAGCCATTAATGCCATTAACAGACAGTCATTAATAAACATCTGTCACTATTGTCGATCGCAAGGCGGCACAAAACCGTTTTCTATTCGCAAACTCTCACCAATGTTGTTACCTTTTTTTTATTATTTTGTACGGGGCAATATCGTTAAAAAGCAATTTGATCCTTGAATACATAGAACATTGATTAGAAATTTAAGATGAGGGCAAAATTTAAGGCAGAATATACTTCACACTAATATTGGCGTGCACCTGTATATGGTACGGCATATTGTATCACGGCAGAACCAGGACATGTTTAAATGTTTCATCGTATTTAAAACACGGATATTTTAAACATCAATCATTTTTGTCGATGTTTTTTTCTTCAACATCGAAAACCATTCGGTGATGAAATATCGAAGTATCGACGTTTTGCTACACTTTTTTATCACTAGACACGCTACCTTCAATCCCGAAGATTTCCTTTCACACTCAGGGTTGTGAAAGTACAGGAAGCGGGATTTGGAAACGCCTCTGTAGATCTGATACGATTTTTAGGAGATTTCTCTTTTCACAGCGCTTTCACAAATTATATTCCAGTGAAGCATGAATAAACAGTGATAGTTTCTATGAATTCCGCAAATTTTTGGAAGTATGGTAAATTAAGGTTGAGTGGTCGGATATCACGGAATATCGGTAAGAAATTTAAAACAGTAGGTCTGAGTGGGTACTATACGGGTACAGAGCACGAGAATTAAGAAAACGTGAGGTGATAGTTATTTTAATAAATTACCCGAACGCTCCTGTTCTGTACCAAGAGCATCACTGGTAGACGGTTCCTTTGCAACTTCCCTTCTTTACGCAGATTAATGGGGTTCTCAGCCTCCGAAATATATCCAAGATTAGGTACTTAATTATATGAAAAAGATCACGAATCAAAATTCCAATCTGGTCGCGGGAACATTGTTATCAATTTGAATTAAGAAATTCTCAAAGTTGGATGGCTTATAACCATAGATTTTATCTTCAACTTGCTGATCTAATTATAAGATCAGAAAAAGATGGCTATGTAACATATCATTATTACAAGAGAGTATTTTTAAATTCCTTTCCGTCAAGATTTCGTACTTCATTGACGTACGTATCATTAGTAATATACGACTTTCTATCGTAAAGAAAATAACTTCCCAGTTAAAATAACTGCCCTAAAAAACAACTCCCTTGCGTTTCGTAACTACACAAATCATCTTGCGAGGATACTACTGACATTACAAACTACTGCCTCTTCCAGATGTGATCTCAAGAATCCAGATGCGCAGTATAATAATGAGAGCATAGCTGTTCTGTTCTCATGAGGAATATTATAAACGCACTACGATAAACATCCTTACTGAAAGATCGATCTCTCACAAGATACCGAGTAGGCAGGAAGCCTTCAAGGCTCTGCATAAACTACCGGTTCATTCCTGCATAAAGATGAATTAAATCTTCACATATAAAATAAAGAAAAATAGATGACGGAAATAATACGCATCAGCACATAAATGCAAAATAATGGCGCATGTGGCATAATTGTACATACGAAGATATGCTACTCCAGTCTTTCCCACAAACATTTCACTGTGAAAACGCACGAACGAAAGACTGTAAAACGGGTATGGTAGCATGACCCACAAAAAAATTTAACATGATACCATCTCGCGTCTGGAGCTCTCGCCATTCCATGCGTAAATGAGCAGGAAGAGTTAATAGACTAAACTAAATGTTTGTCCCGGATTGTTTGTACCACCCGTCGCGTCGGGGGAGAACGAAAACCGCTGCGCAACATGTTGGCAGCATTAAATGCGCATACGCGCTGTCAACAAAACCTCATGACCTCTTTCGCTCGAGTGCGCAACGGGAGTCGGCATGGGTGCGAGGATGGCTCATGAGGACAGTCATAAGGGACAAGGACAATACGTGAAAGCAAGTGGAGTGAATAAAATATTTCTAAACGTTTGAAGAGGTATAAGAATGTTAGTGACACTGAAGGAAACGTGAAAAAATATCATCAGTTAGTTTTCACTAATTTTTATATTTTTAATTCTAATATCAACTTGTCTTAAAAAGGATGTTTCCAATATTTTGATAATAATTTGTTACCAATCGTTTTAGGAAAAACCATTAGGAACATACATTTAGGAACATATATTTTCTTAGGAGCAAATGTATTAAAAAAATCATCGAAAGGTTTTTCCGCTAGCCCAGTTTTTAAAAAATGTATACACCAAGTTATAACATTGAGAAAATGTTTAATTGACGTCTTATACTCTACTAATATTCTTCAATTTCCTAGGCCGAGCAGTAAACCTAAATATAAAGCAGAAATAAATAAAGATAGGGAGGAGTGTTGTCACTCATACGCTATAATATTAAACTTTTTAAATTAAAACATTCACTGACTGAAATAACGCATAATGACAAGCGGAGGAAAGCAGAAGACTGGGAGAAGAAAGAAATAAAATTACAAAAAATCCAAAAGCAAGAGAATCAAAGACAGGAACAGTTGTGTGGGCGACGGAGACGTGTCACGTCACTCGGCACTTCGACGCCGGCCAACGCAGATGACAGCAACAAGGACCCCGGCCGAAACACGAAACGCGCAATCCGTCGAGCCCTGGGCAAAAAGGCGTTCCTCGGAGCCATTCGGTAGCTTCGCCGACGCCGTGGTCGCTTGCGCCAGCACCGGCAGTGGCGACACCGCCCCCGCTCTCGCCTCCGCCGCCCCCGCCGCCGCCGGCAAAAACCGCGGACAAGGAAACGAAGCGCGCGACCCGCTGAGAAAAAGCATGCGGCGCGGCGGCGCGGCGCGGCGCGGAGCGGCGGGTCGCGAGGAGCGCCGCTGGGCACTCCGCGCACCCGGCCGCACGCTGGGCGAAAAGGCCAACTCGGAATAAAGGCAACGTTATGTTTTTTTTAAATATTTTTTATTAGTTGTACCAAAACAGTGGACACGACACTTTATTTCTGAAGTTGACAAACAATTCACACAAAATATACCACCACCAACATCATTACTACAAATATCAATACCAACACCAGATCCACCACCACCAATACCAATACCACCAATACCAATACCACCACAATACCAATACTACTACCACCACTACCACCTCTACTCACCAGTGTCATTTCACAACTGCAATAGCTGCTATATATTAATTAATTACAGCTGATTACACAAGCTGGTACATATTTAGAAATATGTTGTTAAGTAAATAGCGAGCTACTTGCTGCAAAGAAACTCGCATAACCACGGTAATATGTGTGGAGAAATCCTCAGATAACCTCATTATAAATACGTGTTTTAGCGCGAGAATTATGACGGAGATTGAAATTAGGTGGGTTGAGTGGGGAAGGCTGAGCTCTTGTATAACTTCTTACATGGAAGTTCAACGTTACTTCACAGATCTGCCTCTGTACTTCATTAAAACACGAAGTCCTTTCAAAGACGGTAGA
>BOPP01000019.1:8966900-8984533 GCA_017312745.1 Gryllus bimaculatus
CAGAGGACAATGAAACATACGAGATAAATTTACACCAGAAAACTGTTGCATGGAAATGACATTATACACATCTGAAGAGAATCTAAAAACGTGAATGTATTTTCTAGAGTACAATTCTGCGCATACCCGTCTAACACATCTTGCCGAAGAAAAGATATACCCATAATTTGAACATAAAATATAGTACCCATTAACGTTTTCCTTTTTGAGACGTGGGAAATACGATATATTCTGCAGTAGAAACCAAAATAGGGTATACAAGACGAAATAATACCTCGTTTCATTTTCCATAATTGTGCAAGTATACAGTAAAAAACAGATTTTAAAATACATCCATTAAAATAAATGTACTTGCATATTTCCCAAACAAAATTATGTGTGTCATCATTATATGTGCTGGGAGAAAAATCGTACTTTACAAACTGCTGGCTGCACTGCACTTCACACCTTCAACGTACAGGCTTCCTAATCTTCATTTTATTCTTTCACTATAATCGTATTTTTGTATCTGATATTGCAACTGTTCCACGATAACATTGCAAATAAATTACTCTACGACGGACGAGTCAGCAAAAGTGCCTCCAACTTTTTAGTGATGTTTATTTTTTAGAGCTATTTAGCCATCCGCTAATCAAACCTCATACGTACTGCATATGCAACATCTCCCCCATATCTCACCCGGAGGTGAAGAAACGCAGGGAACAGCTGAGCGGAAAGGAATTTCGTAAGCACACAGCCTCCAGCGAATCACACCCTCCCTCCCGCGATCAAACAACGCGAGACTGATGAGCGCCATAAAATCTCGGCCGCTCCGGCGGCGTTTCGGGCCCGTTGCACAACGCGCGCTCTCGCAGAGGTCCACGTCCCGCGCCCGTCGCGGGTGGCGGGCCGCGTCGGGCCGGGCCGGGACGCCGCCGGCGCGGCGCGGCGGCGGCGGTGGCCGAATGCTATGAGATGGGCGCTCCCGCCACGCGGCAAATGCATACCACGGCGTCCTGCGGCAGGAGCGACGCGGTACGGCGCGCGCGTGCGGTTTAGCTGCTCTCAAGCTTAGACACGCACAGGAGTGGCCCAAACACTGCGATATTTCGAGCAGAGTTTTCGAGCAGAGGAGCAGAGTTCGCACACCGGCCCGACAAAAGGCGTTTTTTGTGTCTTGTATGGGGCCGCCTACGCCAGGGGCACCTCTGCTGAATGGAGACTCACCACGACGAAGTCATGGCAGGAACCGACGTGAGTCTTAGTGCGCGACTGTAAGCCTACCCGTGTTTATTATCGTCGCTCCGGCGGGGGATGGGCGGTAGGGTTCCGCTCCCCGTCGTGCACTGACTCTCGATACTATAGCATTATGTTTTACTTTCGATGTTTTCTTCAGATCAATATATTTTTGTAGAAACATTGTTTTACAAAAAAAAGTTCAAAAATTTTTTTAAAAATAGTCTGGTATAAATGAAATTTCAGTCTCTATTTTATTGGTGAATGGTTGGCAATTATGACCATTAATGCCATTAACACACGTCCTAATACACTTCTGTCACTATTGTCGATCGCAAGGCGGCACGAAACCGTTTTCTATTCGCAAACTCTCTCCAATGTTGTACCTTTTTTTTTTATTATTATTTTGTACGAGGCCAATATCGTTAAAATGCAATTATCCTTGAATACATAGAACATTGATTAGAAATTTAAGATGAGGGCAAAATTTAAGGCAGAATATACTTCACACTAATATTCGGGTGCACTGTATATGGTAGGCATATTGTATCACGGAGAACAGGACATGTTTAAATGTTTCATCGTATTTAAACACGGATATTTTAAACATCCAATCATTTTGTCGATGTTTTTTCTTCAAACATCGAAACCATTCGGTGATGAATATCGAAGTATCGACGTTTTGCTACACGTTTTTATCACTGACACGCTACTTCAATCCCGAGATTTCCTTTCACACTCAGGGTTGGAAAGTACAGGAAGCGGGATTTGAAACGCCTCTGTAATTTCTGATACGATTTTTAGAGATTTCTCTTTTCACAGCGCTTTCACAAATATATTCCAGTGAAGCATGAATAAACAGTGATAGTTTCTATGAATTCCGCAAATTTTGGAAGTATGGTAAATTAAGTGTGAGTGGTCGATATCACGGAATATCGTAAGAATTTAAAACAGTAGGTCTGAGCTGGGTACTATACGGGTACAGAGCACGAGAATTAAGAAAAGTGAGTGATAGTTATTTTAATAAATTACCCGAACGCTCCTGTTCTGTACAAGAGCATCACTGGTAGACGGTTCCTTTGCAACTTCCCTTCTTTACGCAGATTAATGGGTTCTCAGCCTCCGAAATATATCCAAGATTAGGTACTTATTATATGAAAAATCACGAATCAAATTCCAATTGTCGCGGGAAATTGTTATCAATTTGAATTAAGAAATTCTCAAAGTTGGATGGCTTATAACCATTCAACTTGCTGATCTAATTATAAGATCCAGAAAATATGGCTATGTAACATATCATTATTACAAGAGAGTATTTTTAAATTCTCTTTCGTCAGATTTCGTACTTCATTGACGTACGTATACATTAGTAATATACGACTTTCTATCGTAAAAGAAAATAACTTCCCAGTTAAAATAACTGCCTAAAAACAACTCCCTTGCGTTTCGTAACTAACAAATCATCTTGCAAGGATATACTGACTCTAAAACTACTGCCTCTTCCAGATGTGATTCAAGAATCCAGATGCGCAGTATAATAATGAGAGCATAGCTGTTCTTTCTCATGAGGATATTATAAACGCAACTACGATAAACATCCTTACTGAAGATCGATCTCTCACAAGATACCGAGTAGGCAGGAAGCTTCAAGGCTCTGCATAAACTACGCGGTTCATTCTGCATAAAGATGAATTAAATCTTCACATATAAAGAAGAAAAATAGATGACGGAAATAATACGCATCAGCACATAAATGCAAAATAATGCGCACAGTGGCATAATTGTACATACGAAGATATGCTACTTTCCAGTCTTTCCCACAAACAGTTCACTGTGAAAACGCACGAACGAAAGACTGTAAAACGGGTATGGAGCATGACCCACAAAAAATTTAAACAATGATACCTCTCGCGTCTGGAGCTCTCGCATTCCATGCGTAAATGAGCAGGAAGAGTTAATGACTAAACTAAATGTTTGTCCCGCGGATTGTTTGTAACACCGTCGCGTCCGGGAGAAACGAAACCGCAGCTGCCAACATGTTGGCAGCATTAAAATGCGCATACGCGCTGTCAACAAAACCTCATGATCTTTCGCTCGAGTGCGCAACGGCGAGTCGGTCATGGTGCGAGGATGGCTCATGAGACAGTCATAAGGGACAAGGACAATACGTGAAAGCAAGTGGAGTGAATAAAATATTTCTAAACGTTTGAAGAGGTATAGAATGTTAGTGACACTGAAGGAAACGTGAAAAATATTCAAGTTAGTTTTTCACTAATTTTTATATTTTTAATTCTAATATCAACTTGTTAAAAGGATGTTCCAATATTTTGATCAATTTGTTACAATGCTTTTAGGAAAACCATTAGGAACATACATTTAGGAACATATATTTTCTTGGGAGCATTGTATTAAAAATTCATCGAAAGGTTTTCCGCTAGTCCGTTTTTAAAAAATGTATACACAAAGTTATAGATTGAAAAAATGTTTAATTGTCGTCTTATATTCTACTTCCTAGGCGGCAGTAAACCTAAATATAAAGCAGAATAAATAATGATAGGAGGAGTGTTGTCACTGCATACGTATAATATTAACTTTTTAAATTAAAACATTCACTGACTGAAATAACGCATAATGACAAGCGGAGGAAAGCAGAAGACTGGGAGAAGAAAAATAAAATTACAAAAAATCAAAAGCAAGAGAATCAAAGACAGGAACAGTTGTGTGGGCGACGAGACGTGTCACGTCACTCGGCACTTCGACGCGGCCAACGCAGAATAACAGCAACAAGGACCCCGGCCGAAACACGAAACGCGCAATCCGTCGAGCCTGGGCAAAAAGGCGTTCCTCGGAGCCATTCGGTAGCTTCGCCGACGCCGTGGTCGCTTGCGCCAGCACCGGCTGTGGCGACGCCGCCCCGCTCTCGCTCCCGCCGCTCCCCCCTGCCGCGCCGGCAAAAACCGCGGACAAGGAAACGGCGCGCGACCCGCTGAGAAAAGCATGCGGCGCGGGCGGCGCGAGCGGCGGGTCGCGAGGAGCGCCGCTGGGCACTCCGCGCACCCGCCGCCACGCTGGGCGAAAAGGCCAACTCGGAATAAAGGAACGTTATGTTTTTAAATATTTTTATTAGTTGTACAAAACAGTGGACACGACACTTTATTTCTGAAGTGACAAACAATTCACACAAATATACCACACCAACACCATTACTACAAATATCAATACCAACACCATATCCACCACCACCAATACCAATACCACCAATACCAATACCACCAATACCAATACCACCACAATACCAATACCACCACAATACCAATACTACTACCACCACCACCACCTCTACTCACCAGTGTCATTTCACAACTGCAATAGCTGCTTTATATTACACTGGATACACAAGCTGGTACATATTTAAAGAAATATGTTGTTAAGTAAATAGCGAGCTACTTGCTGCAAAGTAACTCGACATAACCCACGGTAAATGTGTGGAGAAATCCTCAGATAACCTCATTATAATACGTGTTTTAGCGCGAGGAATTATGACGGAGATTGAAATTATGGTGGGTTGAGTGGGGGAAGGCGTGAGCCTTGTATTAACTTCTTACATGGAAGTTCAACGTTACTTCACGATCTTGCCTCTGTACTTCAATTAAAACACGAAGTCCTTTCAAAGACGAGTAGAAAAGGAATTTCACTCGTCACGAAGCTCGCGATTTGTTGACAGTGTCCTCTCCTGTCAACTCGTGGCCTTGAAAGGTATTTCTACTTAACCGGTGTGTATGTGTTTGAGGAGGTCGTATAAATGTCCGCGCAAATACGTGAGAATGAAATTGAAAGTCATATTAGTAGTAATTTTAGTTATACTTGTTCCAGGGACCTATCTTTGGAGTTCTCCGTATTCCCATTTGTCTATTGTTTGGCCATTAGACTATAGTATAATTCAGGGCTGGTCAGCAGCGAGCCCCACTTTGCATGCCCTGGCCCAGAGCTTAATTTCGGGCCATGGATTTGGCCCGCTTGTTGAGTGACATCCATGGGAGGGGAAAGGGTAGACCGGGAAGCGCTCGGGCACAATCGGCTCGGTCTAGTTAAATAATGCGAGTGGCACGCGGATCACTACAGTAGGTAATTGTGGACATTCTGGACCATAATTCTCACATTTGAACAGTCCAGACCCAATCAAATAAATGATCATCACTAGTGTAAGAAAAAACACAGCGAGTACAACGAATACAATTTTAATTTAAAAATTGATTTTAAAGAGGCAGAGAGCTAGAAAAGTAATAGTTTTTTTAAGATAGAAAATGTATTAAAACTTGTTATAAGCGTTAAAACAATTTTCAATTAAATTCTTGAAATGAGTAATCCGTAAGGAAGTAAGTGCTTTCCTTCAAGAACCAAAAGAAAAGGCACATTCTAAAAGAGAACAAACTTGTAAAGTGAACTTTTTTTGAGCGTGTAAATGAGGAATGCAGCTACAAAAAATATTGAAACACTACATCATTATGAAAATAAGCAATATCTTTAATTGGTAAAATATTTACCATTTTTCAGTAAATAGCAATAACGGTGATATAAACAAATAGATCTGACTTGTAACGGATAAGTCATATGACAATAATTATATTGAAAATTACTTAGACTCATATTTCAGCTACCTGGTTCAATCATTATAGCATTGATGAATTTGTTTCCTTTGTAATGTTTATGTTTATGTTGAATAGTTTACCGTTTACTGAATAATTTTACCAAAAAACCCAAGTTTTCGATTTCCAAATAGTTGAATGAGAAAGAGAGTTTTAGTATATCATAGAACAGGTCCTTTTCCGTACATATATTTTCGAGAACGAATTTTGAGCGATTTTGAAAACCATTCGTTGAGATTTTGAGATTGGACTATTTTAATATTTCGAGCAACATCATAAAGGCTATTTAAAACTTTTGTGTTTACAAACCTTAAAATAGTTTTATAGTTATAATAATCTAAAATATTAACGAACCACGAGTTTTCCGAAAGAGTACAGATAATTAATTTTTGGAAAACAACATTTCTTTATGAAAATGGTACTTGGCTAATGGAATTCAGTGTATTGTGGTCTATCGTATCAAAAACTTAAAAGAAAAAAATGGAGCGTACTTTGAAAAAAAAAGGATTAGGAAACATAATTTCATTATCTACACATGAGTATTTATTTATAATGAAACAATTCCTTCCAAGAGCAGATAAAACTTTTGCGTAGTCTTGGGCTCATTTTGGCCCACTGCGCGCCGCGGGCCGGCGCCTCGGCACGGCGGGGCCCGCGCAAGAAGCGACGCGAATGCCGTGATTTGCAACATCCTGCCGGCGCGGCGGCGACAGCCCACGCCGCGGGGGCAGATGGCGCTGGCGACGATGGCGGATGCGCCACAGCGGAGAGAGGAATTCCGGCCACTGAGTAATATAGATGGTAACAGAAGACTGAGAAAGTATGTAATTGCCTTTTGTAAAAATGGACAGAGTAACGTATGAGAAAAAGGGACGAGAAAACGTCAAGAAAATCAAATGAAAATAAGAAAAGATGGGAGGAAATAAACGAAAATACACAACTGAGCCAAAAGCTGCAGTCAGAGGGGAAAAAAGAGCGACGAGAAAGGAGGGCGACTTGTATTGGACGGGGGCACGGAGGAAGATGGCGGCAAAAGATGATTGTGACAAGACAAGAAACCAGGAAAGAAACTTTCGGAGCAAGATCTCGGAGGAGAAGGAAGGACAAAGTCGGTGACGTAATTACAACGGAGAGCAGCGACAAAATGGAAATGCGAGGGCAGAGGCGACTAGAAACAATGTAGCGAGCGGAACATTAAGTACAACGAGAACGATCAGAGGGTGAGCTGGGTCGACGAGGGCAGAAATGCGGAGCTTAGCGACACAGGCCAGGTGCAGAAGGAATGCAGAGGTTGTAAGAGTCACAGAGAAAGAACGTTGAGCACCAATTGCTCTAGATATGCGCCCCAGCGGGTAGTCATTTCATGGACATAAAACTTCTGATTTATTATGGTAATTAATTTAGAATTTTTTTACTGCCAAATATTAGGCCTTCTACAGCCCATTTCGACGTGTAAAAACGTATAAATTAACTTTTAACGGATGTCTTTAAAGCATTTCTTTATCCAATCAGAGACTTATTTAACAGGAAAAATACTACACTATGTTAACGATGAAACGTTATACGTTCTAATTAACCTCTAATCTTTTCAATTAATTGGCGAACATCCTTCTAAATAGGGTTCGTGGCCTCTGAAATGTGCTTCCTACCGTTAAAAGGATGCATTTTATAAGATAGGAAGTTGTAACAATGACCTAACGTCATCGCCCACTATAGAGAAATCGAAGTACAAACGACCGCCTACAGAAACCGCGCAGCGACAGTGAATCGAAGGATGGGCGCCGCCGCCGTCCAAAGTGTCGACGGAAGCGAGGAGGACACCGGGAGAGACCACCGTGGTGATCCGAGGGAAGCAAGCAGTCCGCGGGGTGGAACGAATGGAACCGTTTCGAAGCGAAGCGGGTATCCGCCCCGCCCCCCTCCTCCCTCTCATCGGACGCCGCTTTTTTGACGGTCGCAGAGTTCCGCGGCACCGCGTTCGGCTGACGGCGTCGGTTTAGCGGCTGCGGGCGCTCGCCTCGGCCAGGTGTCGGCGCGGAATTCGCGCGGGGCGGAGATCAGATTTCAGCAACGAGGCCTACCCTCCAGGCAGCGCGCGCCAGAACGCGCAGGTGGACGGCAACAGGTGTTCGCGTGTGCAAGTCGGTGTTTGCCCCGCATACATGACAGGTCGGTAAGCGGACGGTATGAGAAACAGGTTCGTAGATGAATAGACAAACCTACGGTAGCACAATGAAAATATGGTTACAGGAATCACGTGAATGACATTTGCTTATTATTCGTACAATTTGTTGTACTCAACACGCGGCAGCGCGATGCACAGCGGGTAGCGTGGACTCTTGAATTGAATTGAATTGAATTGAATTGAATTGAATTGAATTGAATTTGCCTTATTTTACGAGGCGAGACTCGGGCCACCAGGCGCGCTCTTCCGTCTGACCACGCAAATTTCGCTACGCTCCTTTCATCAACTAGCAGAGAAAGGAGGTATTTCTTGGGCGAGAAACAGGCGGTTAGAATTTAGCTCAGAGGCGTCATTTAGGCTTGAGGATCTTTTACATGCAAGTAAATCTACTAACATAGGACAGCCGGCTTTACTTACCCTCCGAAGGAAGGCGTACGAAGGATTTTTTCGCCCTTCCCCGGCTTCGATCGGGTTTGAACCCGATCGCGAACTTGGGTACAGCAGTCCGGTACGCTAACCGTTACACCATCGCCGCCGACTCCTCGAGATTGAACACGTGTGGAATGTACCACAATGGGCAGGAAGACGCGAGGGCCGTGCCCAAGGGTGCAGGTTCGGAGGGAAGGTGCCAGATGTGTCGCAAGGCCACGCAGTCGCAACCGGGGAGTGGCGACGTAGTCACAGCGTGCCTATAAAGGTGGGTGGCACATGCGAAAGGGAACCGTTGTTCTACAAACCTTTGTCGCGAGGACGCCAGTGTGCGTGGGAGGCCGCAAGCTTACGGATATGAGCGCCAGGTTCATGTCGATGTTGTTCATGTCATGTTGTTGGCAGATGCTAACGGGGAGCGGGGAATGCACCGGTAGTAAATGGCACAGTTCCCTTGTATGTAAGAAAATAAACTGTATGTACCAAAGCCATCTTGTCTGTGATTCGTGCAACCCTTGGATTCGTGCAACGACGTCACAAATATAAAAGGGTGCGGATTAATGAATGTGATACCCCACAATATTATGCCGCGTTTCAGAAAGGGGATGCCAATTCGTTATGATAATTAACGTTATGATAAATAAACCTGGGCCACTAAGTAAACACAATAACATGAAAGCTGTTGATCATAAACAGCTTATACGTGCTGAGAAGCACATAACCTAAATTATATTTTAAATTACGGATTCTGGATTTCTTCTTAGAGAAGTATATTTTCTAAATTTAGCAGCAGAATTTATCCACTTTTTCGTTACCTGAGTTTTTCTGTCGCACGATTACATACTTTTTCTTCTTACGAAGTATTTGTAAGGCGAGAAAGTAAATATTGGAGAGCACAGATATATAAAAAGGTTTTGGCAACTTTACTTAAGATCTGAAGTCAAGACGGACGACAAAATATTTTTAAAATGTAAACAAGCTATCTTCTTTGGTAAGCACTTAGTTGGTCAATAATGCACAGGGAGAGTAAGAGTTTTCTTATAAGTAGAAAACTCAGTGGGATGTGAGAGATCTAAGACTTCTGGAAGACAACAAATTGATTTCTTCGTAAATGTCTTTGTTTGGTTTTGCCCTCGAAGACTGTCCGCCAGGTTGTTTGTGTTCTTGAGCGGTGCGGAGTAAATTGTGTCGCCAATGCTGTCTCTCTTGTCATGCTGTCCCAACGTGATGCGTAAAAGCGCCATTAAAACGGTATTTCATTGAGAGGTCCTTCTTTGGGCAAGAGAGTGGGTAGCTCTTTGAAGTGGTGCTGCAAGTTCAGTGCGTTCTATTTGTTTGCTCGTGAATGTCTATTCAAAAAAATACATCTGCTGTAGAACGATAACACGTTACCTGATACAAGAAACCAAGCAACACATCGTACTTCCTTAAGCCTCGAGTGCATTGCACAGACAGTATTACGCATGATTAGCAACGAACAGTACAAGAAAGGCAATTGGGTCAGCTTCTTGTGGTATCGGTTGATGTTAAGAATGTTGTAAGCGCAACAGATACATAAAAATGAATGTGGTTGGGTGTATATACAAGTGTAGTGTGAGGTTTTCTTCAGTAGCGTTAAAACACGCGAAGCGACTGCTTCCAATGTTTGAATGAGCACTTTTGAGCAGCGAGAAAAACATAGCTTTTTCGCATCACAGAATGTAAGCCCATATATTACATCCGAAATTTGTGTTGTTGGAAACCCGTATTCAGGGAATTGTTGCTAACGCTGTCGGTGAGGCAGGGCAAGGTGTGGGGGAAGGAATAAGGTGGGGAGGGAGTGGAATAAGCAGTGTTGGTGGGCGGACGTGCATGTGGATTCACTAGAGCTGGTTGGAGCGTGCGGGGAAAAGACTAATGCGATACATAACCCCAAGAACGCCAGTTAAGCAGGTTTTCATTTCTTGGTAGATTTAACGGTATTAACGAATTTCTTTAAACACTTTTTCGGAATGTAGAAAATCACGCGTATTTATTAAAAACCATTAATACTTCAGAAATTATAGTGTAATTGTCAGAGATCCCCTCACTTTTTCCCAAGTTTAATATATTGTTCATGACGCCCAAGATTCCTCGGTCATCTTTTTCCAAAACGCTGGTGTCCTGTGTGGCCGCGCCGCTGCGACGCAGCAGTAACGCAGGCTGGCCCGCAAAAGGCCGGGGGCCGGGCGCTAACGAAAGTCGGTACGGCCGCGCGACGTCCAAACCAAACGAATGAGGGACGGGAGGCGACGGCGCACACGGCGGCCGGGAATGTCCGGGCACTGGCGAGGAATGCCACTCACGGCGGCCAAAAATCAACAAACCCGCGGCGCACAAAAGGCAGCAGGCCGGTGCAGGTGAAAGGGATGCAGCGGCACGCGGTCGCCGCGTCTCGTCACGCGAGCGTCGCAGAAGCGGGCAGGCTCCGTCCCGGCCCGCCATCCGCACCGATCGCATCCGCACAGAGAGCAACTGACAGAAGAGGCCGCATCAGAAGAAGAGTCAAACTGCCCGAAGTGAGGAGTTTATCGTTTAACGGCGCAAATCTTATAAGGTGCTTGTTCTACTCTCGGAGTTGGCGTGTTCCCTCCGCTGGAACGTCAAGATCCGAAGCATCGGTCTTTCACTTACTCTCGTCGCACACTCGCTCTCAGTTCAATTAGCAAATCACAAAATCAAAATTAGAGAAACTCTTTGAGGATAGCAATGTGAACCACATCACACTTTGTCAGATTCGAATGCCACAGCTTACCACATCACAGATACCCACTTTCCTTCTTGAGACCATCGTTGCCGTTTTCTTCCACAATCATCACGAATGAGTCTCTCTTCATCAGAAGCTTTCCCGCAGCAGCCTTTCGTGCCAGCCTCATCGAGTATCGGGGTCCAACCATCCGGTAAGCTTTTGAAAAGAAATTCTTCATCGACCCATTCAATTTAACTTATACTGCAGGAGAATTTCCAAGCAGTTTGAGAACGAATTGTGTACAATAATCTCACAATTCACCACATCCCCACCTCGCGCTCACCAAATTTTTTATCAACTTTGGACTACAATCCTTCTCCCATTTCATCGACATGGTGTATAATATTATCATCATCACCTGACGTGGGCACTCCTCGGCCGCCGCAACGCTGCTCCTGCTTGGGGTCACCTACATTCTTTACCAATTCGCTGCTACAACTCTTTGCCTGTCTGCATCGTACCCCTTTCATCTCATCATTTCCACTGAGACGACATCTCTTGATAGCCAGTTTCACTGTGCAGAGTCTCTCTTCGTTACAAACTTGTTGCCTTTTCCAAACACGTTTCATCATACCCGCCGAGGGAGGGCCCTCCTCGGCCGCAAGCACGCCTCCTCATGCTGGCCGGGTCACCTACATTTTTACCAATTCGCGGCTACGATCCTTATCGTCTTGATCGTCGTTTCTCTGAGAGGGCCAAATCGGCCGCCAGCACACGCACTCCAGCTGCGACGCCTTCTCAACCTCCTCTCGGCGGCCGTCCATCCGTCAGCCACACGTCGCCAATTACCGGAGCGCGGGGCGGCGCGGAGCGGGCGAGCGACCCTCGCGCGGGAGAGGGTGATAATTCCGCGCGTCATTTATTCCGCGCCGGAGATTTGATTTGTGCATTTCATAGCATGCCTGGAAATAATGGTGCCTTCGGGCGCGCTGGCGGCAGGCGAAAGGCGCGCGTTATCAAGCGCTCGGGGGGCTTTTTGCGTAAAGCCTCCCATTACGCCGTTTTCTGCGCATCACGTCCACTAATTGCGGCGAGCGCTCGCGTGGGCGCGAGGGCAAAGGAAGGCGCGGCGGCGGCGGCACAGCACAAGAAAACGCCACAGCGCAGATTTCGGGGTGCTGCGAATTCACGCACGGGGTCTGTGCCGCGACGCCGCCCGCCACGCCGCGCCGCCTCGGGAGCGACCTTTTTGTGAGGCTACTTCTTCCGGAAGAACTAATGAAATAAGCTTGTGTTATCCGGATGTCAAGAGGAAGAAGGCAGCTGAAATGTTTCTGTGGGAATGCGTTGATGCAATTGAATTTTGAACGTCATCGTTAGCCGCCGTTTGAAATGAGAAGGTCGAAAGAAAAGCAATACTGTCTATTAATCAAAATAAATACGATGGCGCGATGGGCGTATTTACAGCAGGGGTTGAACGAGCTGGTGGTTGCAGTATTAGTAACATAATGTTTAACTGTTGTGAATTCGATCACAACTTCTTAATACAAAGCAATACAAAGAATTAACATGAGTTGGTTTTATCTGATCTATGCGAATAAAGCTTTAATATTATTCTTGCGGATTCTTGACTTTCATTGGAACGAACAGGTATTTCGTCATTAACAGGTTTTTGATATGTAACTTCCTGAAATAACACACAACACATACACATGCGCACGAAGAGTACGGAGATAAGTAGTGATTATGAGAACATGTCAACTCACAGGATTACAGACTTTAAAAGTTCACGACCGTTTTGGTAGCGACGTTCGCACTTGCCTACTTGTAAGTTCTACGTGTAATGTTTACATGTTTAGCGCGTCGTTATCTTCCAGTTGCTCTGTACACTAGCGTACTCACTGGTGCTTGCGTGAGTCGTACGAAACGTTAGCTGCTCGAAATCTTCGACGTCGAGAAGGCGGTAGACGCAGTGCTACCGAGGAGATGGGAGGACTCCGCAGGAGGCATCTCATGCGACGTTTTTCCTCTCCAAGGCGGAGAAAAAATTTGAATTATTGAAGAAAGAGGAAAGGGAATTTTAAAATATTTTTACACATCGTCTCAAATACTCCGACGTGTCGATAAGGTGAGGCACATGCCATTTGGTAATAAGGAATTTGAGTTTGAAAGTAAGGAACATTGAAAAGAATTTTTAATATAGGGAGGATCAGAAAATGGTTGTGTACGTGTTTTCTCATTTTCATACAAATATTATGTTTAACATGATGAACTATTTGGTTAATTTTAGCTGTTAACATTCTTAAAAACCATATTATATAGGTATATGCTGTATGAAACCGTTTCATATTCTTTAGTTGTGTTGCCGTAAGCACAATTTTAGTTGGGTTTATATTTTTCCGGCAGAATTAAACTGTATCTTCATCAGTTAATAGAACAATTACTAGCGAAATCTTGGTTTCCGTCGTGTATGAATACAGATCCATTATACTATCTAAAATTGTAAAAAAAGCTTCATTTGTATATCGAAGGTTCTAGATTAATGCTGAAATATCTTCAATACACTGATAGAAACAGCCTATAATTAAGAATGAAAACTTTGTAACGAAATAAATTCACTGTTTGCTACTCGAGGATAATGTACACACGCTACACAAAGATCCATGTGTCAAGCTTTTTCTGGGAATATATAATCGTAAACACAGCTTGGAGACTTGTCGAGTTCGCCGGTGAGATATCCTTGTGGCGTTGTCCTACAGTGAAGTCTCGTTTTAAATTTCACTGAAATTAGTCGACAGACGACTGGGTAAAGAGATGTTGTGCGTATCAGAGCTCTTCGAAAGAGTAAGTACATTCTGCGCTGTGACATAATCTTTTAGTTTTGATAATAAATAGAAGAATATTGTCAGGTATCAATATTTTAATTCCACTAATGATCATATTTCGATCGCGTAGCGACATCCCTCAGAGCTGCAGCTCTGGGCCGAAAAAGTCTGCAGAATTTGTTTTCGCCCAGACTCAAGCTCTGAGGATGATTGCTACGGCGATCGAAAATGATCATTAGTGGAATTAAAATATGATACCTTGACAATATCCCTATTTAATTATCAAAATAAAAAGGTATCTACTTCACCAACAATCCAATTAATAATATTTTAGATTATATTCACACGAGATTGGTATTTTGGGACATCTTTTTAATTGTTATTTCATCATCAGTGTTTTTATTAGATCAATTCAAATTGTGCTTTTTGAAAAAACGTTGTCAACTGTATTCAAAACAAGAAAGATGCTATTTCCGTAACTATAGAGACAACTGGATACCATTTTAAGTGTCAAAGAATTAACGCTGGAAGAATCTTGACAGAATACCTTACATTGCGTATTTCAGTAAGCCAGAAGATAATGATTCTATTCACGTGTCGCCCGGCGTTTATCGCAGAGTATTCTTTTTGAAACCCGCTTCCATCTGTTTATAAGGCGCACAGGCTTTCAGGAAGCAGCGCAGAAATCCTCTCCACTCAACGCCTGGCCTCAGCTCTCCAGAGCCCATCAATACGCACGCATTAATCATTAGCATACTTGATTTCACGCGAAAATTATTAATCTTATTTGCCGAGGTGCAGAGCCTAATGGTTTATAAATGGTGGGAAATTAAGACCATAAAAAACATGCGGGGCGGAGGTGGCGAATCGTGATGGGGCGCCATCAGCAAATGCAAAAAGCGCTTCTCGGGCGGCACAAAGCCGCTAATGACAATGGCCACGGGCGTGCTGCAGCGCCAGCGTCGGCGGTCATGGTAACTGCGGCATGGACGAGAGAAGAAGCGGCGGCAAAAGAGGTGATGGCGGTTTTGAAAGCCATCAGCACCGCCATCGGCATGGTGCCATTTGTTGCTTATGGCTGTTGCGGCGATGGTGGTGGTAGAGGTGGTTGAGGTGGTTGAGGTGGTTGAGGTGGTTGTGGTGGTTGTGGTGGTTGTGGTGGTTGTGGTGGTTGGTGGTAGCGGAGGTTGTGGTGGTTGTGGTGGTAGTAGTAATAGAAGTAGTGGTTGTGTTAGCATTGTCACTATAGCCGTATGTAGTGGCAACTGCGGCAGCCGTTGTGACGATATCGGATGCAGCAATAGCGATTAAAGCGGTATTGGTTGCAGCGGGGCCACAGTGGCAACGTTGGTGGATTGCAGGGCGAGGCTGACACGATACATGCGTAGCGTCATTCGAGGGTACAGTCAGACCGTGAAAACCGGACGTCGCTCTGCTTCAGTATAACTTCAGGGTCTGAATATTGAAATGCTACTTAGACTTCGAAAGGAGGTTAGATTAATCGTCCTGCATATACGTACATTTGTTTCTGATTGTTCAATCATTATTTTTGCAAAGGTATCCTCATTTCAATGATCGATCCTTTATATTAGAGAGTATAATTTACCGCTAGTACCAATGATAATTTAATGATGTTGGGGTTCAAAGATATAAAAAATAATTCACCTCAACGGAATAGTTCTAGCGCCTAAACTATAGGCAATGTTTTCCTAAACGGATATTTTCTGATGAAACTGATTTAAATTTAGACTTATGAATTTGAAGCGTATATTTTGATTGTAGGGGGCGTAAATATTTGGAATTTTTTCTTCGCATAGAGCACAGGACGACTGAAATTGGCGCAGGTTGCATTTGCGCTGAATTCTCTTTATATTAAAAAATCGCATTAGCACGGGTCTCAGAATTATAACAGCTGCAGAGCAACACAACTTTGCCTAGCCCTGGGGACATCAGAAAGCAAAAGAAAAATAAAACAACGAGTACTTGGTGATATGATATTGTGGATGGTAATAAAAAAGTAATAACGATAATAAATATCTAACACCAATATTATAGGTGTTTAAAAATTTAAAACAGTAACTATATTTACCGAAATAGTTAAATTTCTCATTTCCGCTGTAGCTCCAATGTAGGAGTATAGTAATTTCATTGTCATATGTGTGAGAACAAATTGCTGAAGAACTCAAAAGTACCTGTGCAATATTTCAAAAATTATTTTATCAGTTTACAAGACGGAGAAGGAATCTATAGCTAAATGCCACTTCTTTGCCAATCAACCCGAGTGTATACTAAGAGTGCAAAATCATTGAAGTGAAAAAACATAATTAAATTGCATTCCACAATAACAGTTTCGTTTATCTCTATTGAAACGAATTTGACGGGTTCAGTGTAATCTGACCCTCTATTCGCCATGCAGGTTCGTTCGGAGGAAGAGGCCATCGAGCCAGGCGTTCAACGCCACGGTCGCACGCAGGTAGTCGCGCGCGCGCACGCACGCACACAGACGACGCGGAGCGCCGTATAAGCCGCGCAGGCGCCTAAAATACGCGACAGTCATAGCGGATTCGGCGGCGTGCGCGGCATGGCGAGCGCAGCGCAGGCGCCGCGCGCAGGAGGAAGGCGCGCTTTCATTCGAGGCGCACGGACGCCCATTCGCTGGGAAACGGACGGCCGCGTTAACCCCGCATCCAATGGATTCCCCCGCGCTCTCTGACAGGGCGGTTACGTGTTTCTCGCCGCAAATATACGTCGTAATAGTTACGAGAGGTTTCTCAAAATTGATGATAGAGGGAAGGACGTGAACGTGAATGACTTCTACCGACGCACATACGAGTGCCCATTAAACGTGAGTAAACGAGCATGCGAGACATAAAACGTGTCTTCAACAGCAGATATTTTCGAAACTAAACAATAGCAGACTCTTTGTGCTGCGAAGGTACTGGTTTTGTATTTTATTGAAGATAAACATGGAACTAAACCGTCAACTGTTTTATTGTGATTCTGCCATAACGATTATGTTTGCTCAGCAACATTTCACAATATGACTAATCGTTCCTGAATCATCGCTCACTTTTTCATACCATAATGGATGATATACTCTGAAACAATGCGAATGCAGCAGGTGGAAGAATGAATCACCAAAATGAAAGAAAGAAATCGTTTCACTGGTTGTATTCCCTATATAATATCACTCGAACAATACGGTTTTCAAAACATACATTTAAAAATGGATGTGATTTTGACCTCAACAACAAAATATTCCAATACTTCACCTAGCGAACCTAGTCTGAATTCCTTCCAGAACGTACAGAGCATTGCTTTCCTGTATTCTGTTAAATTATATCAGCGTCTCTCGTTTAGAACAAGCCACGGTAAGCAATGTTCTTCAATATAATAATTCTCCGAGAGAAGAACTCGTCAGGCGACAGATGAATGGAGAAAGCGCGATCGAGACTCGAAATAAAGAATCGGTTACGCGTGCTAGCAAAACCGGCGATGCCGTATCGGGAGCGACCGGCATTCCACGCCGATTGCGAAACGTGGAAAAAAAAAGGAGGAGAAAGAAAAAAATATCGGCGGAAACGTCACCAGTTGCGTAGATATGCTGTCGGGGAGCGGGCGCGCGC
>BOPP01000019.1:8985142-8998400 GCA_017312745.1 Gryllus bimaculatus
ACGCAACGCGGGGCGCATTCGCTAGAAGATTGGCAGCGTTTGCGCGTAAAATGTGTGACACGTCGTGTTCTGGATTGGAAAAAGTAACGTTCGATTCGCCTGTTATCCGGAGGGGTTTTGCGCCGCCCGCTTCAAATGTGCATGATGCCGGTGTACGATTAGATCTCGTTGACTGCGAAGAACAGCGTGCTTGATATTATGTACATGGCTGAACAGTCTATACGACAAAATTAACTGTCGTTATCACAAGATTTGACTACGAAATTAAGAAAAAATACTCAGCCTGTTTTACTCCGACACAGTTTAAAATAACCTTGAAAAGTTATGTTTGCTGTTATTCTTTAATAACGTTAAATGACTTTCAGCACAGTCCCAAGTTCATATGCATGATCTTCGCATTAGGTGTCAATCAACACACAAAGGTTTGAAGGGAATTAATATGTATGTGTGTATCGATAAGAGCATTTTTGCTTGTAAAACTTCTCGCACTTTGAATCCTGTACACGTTTTACACCGATCCTCAAACTTACCACCCAACTAACAGATAGTTCAGTATAACCATGTTTCAAACTTGTAGTACATTTAGGGTCGATGATGATAATGTTCCTCCAATGAACATATTGTGAGAAATCTCAGAAAACTGTTTCACATATTATTTTTTTTCGTTCATCGTTTCGTTTCTTGATGTAGGCGAATCATCATGCACTAGTGAGTGACAATTTTATGTACTCACGAAGTCAAAGAGATTCCAAGTACTGAATCCGTTAGAGCAGGCATGGATATGGGAGACATTCACTGCAAATATTCTTCACGTAAAATTAGACAACTGGAGACTAGCGGATTTCAAACATTTTAGGAGATTATAACTTCATTGCAAAAATTTCATAGCAAAACATTTTAAACTAACGAACAATATTTCTGCTAAGATACTACAAATCAAATAGAACAATACTCGAATTTCCTACTAAGGCAGCGCTACAACTCCATTGCCGTGTCAGCCGCTAGACCTCCTGCCTCTCGGGGCGATAACTTTGAAGTCTACCTGTTTCTTTCAATTTCTCTGTCTTGTTAATTCAACAAAATATTGTAAACATAATTATTTAGATCTTCATAAAATATAACACTATTAACACTATCATGGAGATGAAAACATAAAACTGCTTTGAGTAGTCATTGTAAACGGCAGTACTATATCAATTCAAAGGGAGTTCATTAAAATGAATTTTAAATAGGCAAATGAAACTGAGTTTTGTGCTAACTACAACGAATACATTCCTACACGAAAATTGTTAGAATGATTAAAGATGATTCAAGTTTCGCTTTTCAATAGGTAAATATTTGTATTCTAAGGAAGGATGGATCTGCTCTCTGGAAGCCAGTAGTCGAATTTCTGGCTTCTAGACAACATTCATCTGAAGTGCAGTTGGCTTTCTTTCTCTTTATAGTTTAGGTGTAATGTTTACACATGGTTTAAATTATATTAAATTATCATAAAAACAATCAATCATGTGTACAGTTGTAATGTAAACTGAACAGCATAAACTCATAAAGGAAGAAAGAAAGAAAGAAAGAAAGAAAGAAAGAACAAAAAAGAGAAAAAAAGGAAATTAAGAAAGAAAGAAAAAAGAAAGAACGAAAGAGAGAAAGAAGGAAAGAAAGAAAGATAGAAAGGGAAGAAATGATACGAAAAGAGAGTTGGCAGCCTTTTGATGAGGTTACCCGAAACGATTCCGTCTAGTGACGCCTTGCTCCACATCGCTTCACAGAAGAACGGCGGGGGCCCGGCCCGCGCATGCATTAGCATTATATTCGCGGGGAGGGCTGAATATGCATGGGTGCCGGGCGCTGTCGTCAGCGGCCGCCGTGTAAACACTTCCCGCCTTGCGGGGGCCCCGCCCCCCTCCCTCCACCGTAATGAATGGGAAAGAGCGGCCCATCACGCGACCACCCAGCGTGCGCACACCACGCGTTGCGCATCTGCGCGTCCCCCATCTGCGCTCGCACTTCCACCCAACAACTAGGTAGCCATCTCGGATTCAGTGGCAGTTTGGAGAAGAATTCTAGCGGCCGTCTGCTCTGATTGGTAGTTTTGTGTGGTTTCTCCAGGCGAATGTCGGAGTAGTACGCTGAGAAATGGGCCACGGACCGATCTTTCCTCCTCCTCCTTCTTCTTCTTCTTCTTCTTCTTCTTCTTCTTCTTCTTCTTCTTCTTCTTCTCTCTTCTTCCGTGTCCTTTCCTCACCCCCTGATACAAACACATTTACACTTTCATGCAATGCATTACCTCACATGTCAGGAAACTAGTCAGAAGCTTGTCCCGGCTGGGGTGGTGCCACGCTAGGGGATACACCTGGAAGAGGAGTTCTCCCGCAAAGTAACACGAAGGTCATCGCCGTATCTGACTATCTAGCGAGGAAGGAATATTACTACCTTGAGGCACAAAAAGATTTAATATCCAACGTGTCTAATGACCGTTCCAGTTCACATGCCCTGGAAAATCAATTAATCAATCAATCCACCCAATAACTGTTCTCCAACCACATGATGATGCCGCGAAGCCCCTACGCGGGGCACCTGAAGTCAATGTGTACACTTCACATTATGATGACGTGCTACATATAAAAAATAATATATGTGTGGGTGATAATTTATTGTTTCCGGCAGCGCTAACTACTTGTGCTAAGTACTAGAAGTGCTCCCCCTACTTCTGCCGCAAAAGCCAAGTAGGTGTGCGGCGAGCGCGCAGATTGTCCTGCCCCAAAAGGTGAATAAACGACCGCCTCGCCCTGGATACTAGTGGAGTGAAAAACGCTGTTAACGATGTTGCAGTGGGAATAGTGTTTCCACTGGGCCATCGCAGCCGGTGCAAGGACGCACCGTAAGCCAATGAGTTAATTTCGTGTCACAGATTACGACTGAAGTTCAGGATATTAAAAGTAATACGTGGAGTTTTGTTACGTATGTTTCTTACTTACATGAAAAGGAACGCTGATTTCACATTGGATTCTTTTACTTGAGTGTATGTGATATTCATTATTATAAATGTTTTGAAATTTAAAACAATGACAGTTCCGACCTGTATATGATTACTTTCTTTTGAATTACTGTATCCGGATTTAATGTAACGGACCCATTGTCAATAACCATGTATTTATTTACTATAAATAATTAAAATATCATTAATCCAGATGTCATTTCTTGTAGGATTGTTCCACAATTATTCACATTTTCGCGATGATGTGTCAGGAGGCTGACTCGCGTCGTGGCTTTTCACTCACACTACCATACTATTCCACTCACAATGCATTAGTACGTGATTTCTTCAAAATGTTCTTATCACACATTAACATCAATCATCAATATTCTGATCACCGATGTATGATTATCAATTTCGCCTGAGGAACATATCCCATCTTTTCAAGCACATACTGCATCGTCTCACGTACTACCCACTCCATTGACGTTGTGTGGTCTAAGAAATTCCGACGCCTTCGATCAGCTAAACTAGAATCTCTCTGTTAGCAAGTCATAAATAAAAAAAACACTTCAGTTGAAACGAACAAAACGTATTGTGGAAGTGACAATATTCTTTCGACAAAACAGCTTTCGCGACCCCGACCCGAGCACAACAAACAACAACGGACAACACCGCCGATACAACGACACCTCAACGACAACGCTTCTGCAAAACCCAAGTTGCCCATATCCTGCCTTCATGTCTCCCTGACAAGAATTGCCCATTTACAACATTCCCCAACGCTCGCATGAGCGCAGCCTCCCTAAGTCGCGCGGACCAGCTGGGCAACCCATGGCCATGGGAGCCCCTTCACCTCCAGCGAAGTGCGCACCACACACAAGGCGCGACGCGACTGGTGAGCAAATAGAGTGCCGCCGGCCACGGCGACGGCACCGGACATCTTGCAGTGCGGGAATGCGGCGTCGCTGGCGGCAGAGGCGGTGCCAGGGCGAAGGCGGGGGCGGGGGCGGCGGGTGTTGCGGGGCCGGCAACAGCCAAGCAGCCACATCCGCCGCGCGGCGGGAGCGGCGGAGCCCTACGCGACGACACTCGCCCGCCCCGGCCCCCACAGGTGCTGCACCGCCGGCCGCAGTAGGCGTATGCCAGGAGACGTGTCTACGGCGCGAAGACGCACCTCGCCAAAACGCGATAACTTTTTTGGATCCTCAAGTGTTTTCCTCTTCTGCTCTCTCCTTCCTGGCATTTTTGTGCTGCCCCGTAACGTTCAAAATGAGAGATCCACAACACATGTGTCCTCTTTCTACCCGTTTTCGAACCAGAAAATTTTTTACGAAAACAACAAAATAGATGATTCTGAAATGTGTTCAAAAAGAATAATATTGGTTTTTGAAATATTGTGGCTTAACGTTCCTCGCTACGACTTCATTTTAATTCATTATTCACAACTATTGGATAGCGTAAAACCTCCAGGGATATTAATTACACACATAACGCTGCAAAGCTCTTTAAAATTTATTTTTATTCGCTCAATATCCAAGTAGGCTGGAAAGACATTCACTGCATATTCGTTACAAATTAAAGTGACAGGCATATATGGAGTACACATTCCACAAAAAGCTGTAAAAATCAACTGTCATAATGAGAAAGGGCTTTGCAGGACAATAACCAAGATCCGTCGGCTACACTAAAGGACAGGAACGGTTTCCACGAAACTCCACAATAATCGTAAATCGTGAGATCAATGGCTATAAATTTTGTGAGGGACACGCCGAAAAGAAACACGACTCGTGTTTCTAATTATACCACAATATTTCAGGGATTGCGTTCTGGCTTAATTACACGTCATTTGAACTAACCGAAGAGTAAAAAATTAAGCAATAAAACACTGCCTAATTGAAATGTCGATTTCAATACGGCATGCGCTGCACTGACGCTAATGGGACCGCCACGAGACGTATGAAGTGAGAACCGTTTATCGGAAGCTACAAAAATGAAAGAATTACATGTTTTGCGGTGGCTCAAATCGAAATAAATGTTACCCTGACGAGTCATAACTCTGCTACTTGCCCACTCCTAAAAATGAATCAGAATAGGAGTACATTCCATATTTCCGGTTGTTCACATTTTATGATTTTACAATAAACGAAGCCGAATATATGGATTGTAAGAAATTTTTGAAGTAGAATAGGACAGCAATCCCACACGTATTTTGAAAATGACATATCAAGAACAACATATCTGAAGATTCACATGACACGTTTTGCAGCAGAAAGCTTATTGCAATCAAGTTTTTAACGGACTTAATCTTTATAATCAAGAGCAAATATTATCGCGCACATTTTGAAATAAACGTGACGGATTTTATTATTTTGTCTCTGCATGAATAATAAATTATTAGCAAAGAGGAGAAAAGTAACTTTGAAGGCAGATATGAACAATGACTCGTTCATCAACCTGCATGTTTTTGCAATAAATCTATTGACGCAATAAGTCCTTAGATTATTCTTCCTCTGAATTTGTATAAGTATACAGAAAGGGACCAAGTCCATTAGCGCCTAAATACACATGAGAAACACACTGTAAGCAAGACATGAATGATATGTTGTGGCATAGAATTGTCTGTAAAAAGTGTATTGTAGTTGGTACACATTTAAAAAATTAAATTAGGAGTAGATTTCCTTCAAAACAAGATAGTGAAGTATGTGAAGTTACTTTAGCAATTACTGAAATAGAATGTGCGGATTTCTAAATCTGCATAACCCCAAGAAAGAGATATTGCTATTTTCATACATTTTGTCTGCTGTTGTGGACAGATGTGGTTATAGCTGAACGCAATACGATTTATTTTGCTAAATACATTAATTGTACTTCTACGTCAACAGATAGTTTGCAGTGCAAAATAGATCCATTTCGATCCAAAATATTCACAGTTTCCATAATTTGACGTTTTCTTCAGGTCTTAAATATTCTTTAATTTATACATTTTCGTAGTTTTGAAGAGTCGTTAAAACTCGCGTTAAACTGCAACCGCATTAAGTGTATGGAAACCGGCGTGGGAGCAGGACAATTGGTGCACTATTTCTGAACAGGGCATGGAGACAGCAGGAAGGCACTTGAGGAAGAGCGGCGGAGTCGGTCTGCGGCGACGCAAGGACACATGACTCACCGCCCATGTTGGACTTCCTAGCGCATAATCTATCTAGTTCCGGCGTGTTGTGGTGTTGCTTAATGTGGCTCCATCACCACCCAACAACGCAGTCGCGGTCGCTGAGTCGACACACGTGGCCACCAGTCATCGCAGTTAAACAAGATACCGAGATGCAACGATATTGGTTCGTAAAATTAAGGTGTGGAAAGTTGGCAAACAATGTTTTGAATGAACTGTCAGCGCAGTGTTCGCCACTGCAACTATCCCCTATAAAAAATGATTCGCAGAAATATACAACACATATCAACAATCATGTCATATTTTGTCACGCACAATATCTTTCAACTGCAATTTTTTCTATCGCCTACATTAAGGGTTACAAGAAAAGTACATTTCGTCGATTAATGTATCTTTCAAATATTCCAAGAATGCATTCATAATATTTTGTTATTTTATTGTAACAATCTCATTCCTTCTATGCGTATCTTCGTCAATCAGATCGTATAAACAAAGTGCATTCTCTCTCTTGCGACAATATCCGAAACTCTCTACGCCACGACACACAATCAACGAAGTTCAAATGAGTGCACAAATGTCAAAAATATGAAGCTCCAAACACTTACGCAACAACGAAAAATCCAACAGCTGCTCCTCCCGCGCTCGTCAAGTTCGTTTGTTTTCCCCTCACCACCAGAGGAACACACGGCAGACAGTGCACGCACAGGTGTCACAAAAAACAAAACAGCCTCACAGCACAGACACTGGCACAGGTGGCGCCTCACCGGCACGTGCGGCTGGCGCGGGCGAGAGATCGCGTACTCGTTCGGGTTCGAGCGACGAGCACCACAAGAAAATAAAGAAAGAAAGAAAGAAAGGAAAGAGAAAGAGAAAGAAAGAAAGAAAGAACAAAAAAAGAAAAAAAAAGGGCGAAATAAAAGAAAGAGAAGAAAAGAAAGGAAAAAAAAAAAAAAAAAAAGAAGTGAAAACGACAAGAGAGAAAGAAGGAAAGGAAGAAAAAGCATAGAAAGGGGAAGGAATGATACGAAAAGAGAAAGTGGGCACCTTTTGATGAAGCGTTAACCCGAAACGACTTCCGTCGAGTGACGCCTTGCTCCACAATCGCTTCACAGCAAGACAGAAGAACGGCGGGGGCCCGGCCCGCGCATGCATTAGCATTATATTTCGCGGGAGGGCCTGAATATGCATCGTGCCGGCGCCTGTCTTCAGCTGCCGACCGTGTAAACCACTTCCCGCCTTGCGGGGGCCCCGCCCCCTCCCCCACCGATAAATGAATGGGAAAGAAGCGGGCCCATCACGCGACCACCCCAGCGTGCGCACACCACGCGTTGCGCATTCTGCGCCGTCCCCCATTCTTGCGCTCGCCACTTCCAACCCAACAACTAGGTAGCCATCCGGATTCGAGTAGGCAGTTTGGAGAAGCAATTCTACGGCCGTCACTGCTCTGATTGGTTAGTTTTGTGTGGTTTCTCCACCAGGCGAAATGTCGGAGTAAAAGTAGTTACGCTGAGAAAATGGGGCCACGGACCGCATCTTTCCTCCTTCCTACCTTCCTTTCTTCTCTTCTTTCTTCTTCTTCTTTCTTTTCTTCTTCTACTTCTCTTTCTCTCTCTTCCGTGTCCTTTCCTCACCCCTTGCATACAAACACATTTACCACCTCCACCTGCAACTGCCGATGTACCTCACATGTCAGGAAGACTAGTCAGAAGCTAATGTCCCGTGAGCTGGAGGTGTTGCCACGCTAGGGGGATACACCTGGAAGCAGGGAGTTGTTTCCCCACCCACCGTAACACGAAGGTCATCGCCGTAATTCTGACATCCTGCGACTGGAAGGAATATTACTTACCTTGAGGCACAAAAAAGATTTAATATCCAACGTGTCTTCCTAATGACCGATTCCAGTCACAGGCTATGCCCTGGAAAATCAAATTAATCAATCAATCCACCCAAATAACTGGTTCTCCAACCACATGATGTATGCCTGCAGTCCGCGAAGCCCCTACGCGGGGCACCTTGAAGCAATGTGTACAAACATTCACATTATGATGACGTCCGCCTACATATCAAAAAACTCAATACTATGTGCCTGCGGTGACTAATCTTATGGTTGTCCGGCAGCGCTAAACTACTTGTGCTAAGTGACCTAGAAGTGCTCCTCCCTCCACTGCCCCTACTTGGGCTGCCGCCAAAAGCCAAGTAGGTGGTGTGCGATGCGCGCAGATTTTGTTCCTGCCCCAAAAGGTGAAATAAACGCCCGGCCTCCGCCCTTGGATACTAGTCGCGCATGTGAACAAAAACGCCCCTGTTACACCGCATGCGTCACGGCAGTGGGAATAGTGTCCTTCCACTCGGGCCATCGCAGCCGGTGCAAGGGACTCGCCACCCGTAACGCCAATGAGTTAAATTTCCGCTTCACAGATTCCACCGACCTGACAGCTTCAGATATGAAAAGTAATACGTTGAGTTTTGTTACGTAGTGGTTTCTTACTTACATGAAAAGGAAACGCTGATTTCACATTAGTTTAATTTCACACCTCCTTCTTTTACTTGACGTCGTCTGTGATACTTCCATTATTATAAAATGTTTTGAAATTTAAGAACAATGACAGTTCCGACCGTGTATATGATTACTTTCTTTGTTGAAGTTACTGTATCCGGTATTTAATGTAATCGGACCCATTTGTCAATAACCAGTGGTATTATTTTACTATAAATAATTAAAATATCATTAATCCACGATGTCATTTCTTGTAGTGATTGTTCCACAATTATTCACATTTTTCGCGATGCATGTGTCAGGCAGGCTGACTCGCGTCGTGGCTTTTCACTCACACTACCATACTATTCCACTCACAAGCATATTAGTACGCTGATGTTCTTTTCAAAATTGTTCTTACACACATTAACATTCATCATCAATATTCTGCATTCACCGATGTTATGATATCAATTTTCGCCTGAGGGAACATATCCCATCTTTTCAAGCACCATACTTGCATCGTCTCACCTACTACCCACTCCCCATTGATGTCGTGTTGTGTGGTGCTACCAGAAATTCCGACGCCTTCGATCAGCTTAAAAACTAGAATCTCTCTGAGTTAGCAAGTCATAAATAAAAAAAAAAAAACACTTCAGTTGAAACGAACAAAAACGTATTGTCGGATAGGTGACAATATTCTTCGACCAGAAAAACAGCTTTGCCCGCGACCCCGACCCGAGCACAACAAACAACAACGGACAACACCGCCGATACAACGACACCTCAACGACAACGCTTCTGCAAAACCCAAGTTGCCCATATCCTGCCTTCATGTCTCCCTGACAAGAATTGCCCATTTACAACATTCCCCAACGCTCGCATGAGCGCAGCCTCCCTAAGTCGCGCGGACCAGCTGGGCAACCCATGGCCATGGGAGCCCCTTCACCTCCAGCGAAGTGCGCACCACACACAAGGCGCGACGCGACTGGTGAGCAAATAGAGTGCCGCCGGCCACGGCGACGGCACCGGACATCTTGCAGTGCGGGAATGCGGCGTCGCTGGCGGCAGAGGCGGTGCCAGGGCGAAGGCGGGGGCGGGGGCGGCGGGTGTTGCGGGGCCGGCAACAGCCAAGCAGCCACATCCGCCGCGCGGCGGGAGCGGCGGAGCCCTACGCGACGACACTCGCCCGCCCCGGCCCCCACAGGTGCTGCACCGCCGGCCGCAGTAGGCGTATGCCAGGAGACGTGTCTACGGCGCGAAGACGCACCTCGCCAAAACGCGATAACTTTTTTGGATCCTCAAGTGTTTTCCTCTTCTGCTCTCTCCTTCCTGGCATTTTTGTGCTGCCCCGTAACGTTCAAAATGAGAGATCCACAACACATGTGTCCTCTTTCTACCCGTTTTCGAACCAGAAAATTTTTACGGAAAACAACAAAATAGATGATTCTGAAATGTTGTTCAAAAGAATAATATTGCCGTTTTTGAAATATTGTGACCCGTAAACGTCTCCCTCGCTCCACGACTTCAATTTCTAACCTCTCATTATTCACCCAACACCTCACTTGGCCCGATAGCGGCCGTACAAAACCTCCAGGCTCGCGCCATACTTTACTAATACACCACCCACTAACGCCCCTCGCCAACACGCTCTTTAAAATTTATTTTTTTTTATTCGCCTCAATATCCAAGTAGCTGGAAGAAAACTTCACACTGCACATATTCGTTACAAATTAAAGTTGAAGTGTAAAAGTGGACAGTGCACCACCCGGCCCACCTATATGCGACGTACCCATTCCCCAAAAAAGCTGTTAAAAATCAACTGTCAGAATTCGAGGAAAGGGCTTTGCAGGACAATAACCAAGATCCGTCGTCGGCTACCACTAAAAGGACAGGACGGTTTTCACGAAACTCCACAATATATCGTAAATCGTCGCGAGATCAATGCTATTAAATTTTGGGAGGGGACACGCCGACAAAAGAAGAAACACGACTCGTGTTCTCGAATTATACCACCAATACTTTCAGGCGATTGCGTTCTGGCTTAACTTACACCGTCCATCTTGAACTAACCGAAGAGTAAAAATAGATTGAAAGCCAATAAAACACTGCCTAATTGGAAATGGCGATGTTCAATACGGCGTTTGCGCTGCACTGTACGCTAATGGCGACCGCCACCAGAGACCGTATAAGTGAGAACCGTTTATCGGAAGCTACAAAAATGAAAAGAAGACATGTTTGCGGCCGGCCCCCTCGTCTCAAATGAAAATAAATGTTACCCTGGACGAGGTCCATACTCTGCCTACTTGGCCCACTCCTAAAAATGAATCAGAAGTAGGGAGTACCAGTCCATAGTTTCCGGTTTGTTCACATTTTTATGATTTTACAATAAACGAAGCCAAATATATGGATTTGAAGAATTTTTAAGTAGAATAGCGACAGCAATCCCACACGTATTTGGTGAAAATGACATATCAAGAACAACATATCTTGAAGATTTCACCATTGACACGGTTTGCAGCAGAAAGGCGTATTCAAGCAAGTTTTTTAATAACGGACTTAATCTTTATAATCAAAGAAGCAAATATTATTCGCGCACATTTTGGGTAATAAACGTGACGCGATTTTATTATTTTGTCCTCTGCCATGAAATAAATTATTAGCAAAGAGGAGAAAAAGTAACTTTGAAGGCAGATATGAACCAATGACTCGTTTCATCAACCTGCATGTTTTTTCTGCAACTAAATCTATTGACGCAATAAAGTCCTTAGGATTATTCTTCCTCTGAATTTGTAATAATATACAGAAAGGACCAAGTCCATTAGCGCCTAAAACACATGAGGGGGAAGTGAGAAGAAAACACACTGTAAGCAAGACATGAATGATATGTTGTGGCATGGAATTGTTCTGTAAAAGTGTATTTGTAGTTGCGTACACATTTTAAAAAATTAAATTAGGATAGATTTCCTTCAAAACAAGATAGTGAATCTTATGGTGAAGTCTACCTTTAAGCAATTACTGAAATAGAATGTGCGGATTTCTAAAATCTCATAACCCCAGAAAGAGGATATTTGCCCTCTACTATTTTCATAACATTGTTCTGCTGTTAGTATCTGTGGACAGATGTTGGTTTAGTGGAGCTGAAACGCAATTACGATTTATTTGCCTAAATACATTGTAGGATTGTACTTCTTACGTCAACAGATAGTTTTGCAGTGCAAAATAGAATCCATTTCCCGATCCAAAAATTATTCACAGTTCCATGAATTTGACGTTTCTTCAGCGGCTTATAAACCTATTCTTCTAATTTATACATGTTCGTAGTTTTTGAAGCATCGTTTAAAACTCCGGGCGGCGGTTTAAACTGCAAAACCGCCATTAAGTGTATGGATATTACCGGCTCGAGCGTGGGGTGGAGCAGGACAATTGGCTTGCCACCCTTCACTCTGAACAGGCATGGTGGAACAGACAGGAAGGCACTTAGGAAGAGCGGCGGAGTCAGTCGGTCGGCGCGACGCGAGAGACGACAATGACTACCGCTCCATGTTGGACTTCCCTAGCGCATAAATCTATCGTGTAGGTTGCGCGGCGTGTGTGGTGTTGCTTTAATGTGGCTTCCCAGCACCACCCAACAACGCCAAGTCGCGGTCCCGCTGAGTACGTCGACACACGTGCGCCACCAGTCATTCGCAGTTAAAACAAGATACCGAGATGCAAACGATATTGGGTTCGTAAAATTAAGGTGTGGTGCGAAATTGGCAAACAAGTTTTTGAATGAACTGGCAGCCGCAGTCGTTCGCCACCTGCAACTATCCCCTAATAAAAAAATGATTTCGCAGAAAGAAAATATACAACACATATCAACAACATGTTCATTATTTTGTCACGCCACAATATCTTTACAAACTGCAATTTTTTCTATCGCCTACATTAAGGGTTACAAGAAAAAGTACATTTCGTCGAATAATGTATCTTTCAAATATCAAGAATGCATTCATAATATTTTGTTATTTTATTGTAACAATTTCTCAATTCCTTCTATGCGTAATCTTCGTCAACAGATCGTATAAACAAAGTGCATTTCTCTTCTCTTGCAGGAGCAATAATCCGAAACTCTCTACGCCTGTGCGGGGACACGACAATCAGACGAGATCCCTGTTTCAAATGAGTGCAACAAATTGTCAAAAAATATGAAGCCTCAAAACACTTACGCCAACAACGAAAAAATCCAAACAGCTTCCTCCCGCGCTCGTCAAGTTCGTTGTTTCCCCTCACACCAGAGCGAAACACACGGCAGACCAGTGCACGTGCACGGCACAAGGTGTCACAAAAAAAAAACAAAAACAGCCTCACAGCACAACATGGCACAGGGTGGCGCCTCAACCGGCACGTCGCAGGCGGGCCGGGGCGAGAGATCGCGTACTCGTTCGGTTGGGAGACGACGAGCACCACGTGCGGCACGGACCGACGCGGGAGCGACACGCGGGGGCGCGACTGCCGGGCGGCGGCGGCCGCCGTCCGGCGGCCGGTCGGGGCGGCGGCGGCCGGCGGGCGGCTCGGCGGCGGCGCCGGGGCGCCGCGGCGCGTGATTCTCGCCGCGGGCAGCCGCTGCTATTGGCACGGCGGCGCGCCCCCCGCC
>BOPP01000019.1:9006259-9047555 GCA_017312745.1 Gryllus bimaculatus
GCGGCACGGCCCTGCGCGGTCAGGCAAGACAGCAACCGCTCCGATGTGGCTGGACGAAGAAGGTGAAAAGAGTATTTTCTTCACTAGACGACTATAATTAATATTCACAGAATGAAATAGTGACATATTTTTTAAGTTTGATAAATCAAATTTTGAAACACTAGCTCACTATCTTTGATTGGCTACGTTACTCGATTAACCATCGCCTCACTATTGACTCTTGGTGATGATCTCGTTTCTTACAAAGAACACAGCTGAGGGACGAATAACGTCATGAGTTAAATCACGCCAATTTTAGCCCATGAGCGACATTTTCCGTTAGTGCAGTAAATAAGGTAATACAAATCACGCATAAGGCGAGAATCCACCTCTTTAGAATACCCTTTAGTGCCAATGTAATGATTGATCATGAATCATGAATGATATAAAAATTGGCATGACAAAATTAGTCTTACAAGAGGTTTAATTTTAAATTGCAGTTATACGTAATTATCTTCAGTGATAATTGCCAGAAATTATAATAACATTCATTATGTGTAGTAAACATTATATTTTGTAACTTTCAGTGAATGGAAAGAGGAACATACGGTATAGTCATCACGCATGAGTGCACTGAACAAGTGAACAAATATGTTATTATGGACTCGTAGTAATACATATAATCGTAAATCATAATATACTTCGTTTGGGATTTAGATTAGAACGATGATATCTTTGTTAATTATCTTAATAAAAGTATTCGATTCCCGTCTTAATTATATAATGATTCGAAATCTTCAATTATAGACTTCACATTGTAGACTTTAATGAATGTTAAGTGTGATAAAACCGGATTAGGTACGCTCATCGTCAAAACCTCCTTAGTGAAAAAGTAACGGCACATGCACTTTCCTGAATGTGGATAGCAATCAGTACTCTGACTGGTAAATACTTAACCGTTGCATATATTGTGGGGGTGGGATGAAAATAGAATGGAGGGCTCAGCACTGTTTTTTTCCTTTCAATCTTTGTGTATTACAAGTTTTCTTGGTACACGAGCTCTCTAGTCCTCACCCAGCGCTGAATAGCACGGCTCTTTAAGATACTTAGGTTCGACTCAGAATGGCAAGTTCAAATTAACAATGCACCTCGCATGTTCAAAACAATCGTAGCATTTCTTGTGGCACGCTTTTGTGAGTTAAGTTAATGCCCACAGTTGGTACGCCTTTTTAAGTCGTGACATAGCCAGAGCCTTCCTCTCCCCGCATCTCCCCCGCTGTGGAATATCTAGAAAATTGCGCGTATAGTAGGTGCGGAGTGCCTGGTTCATCTTTTGGGTTATTAAAAATTATTGAAATCTTTCTCAACCCTTACTGAGAGTTTCGTTTTCCAACCCGTAAGGGACGATTTTAAAAAATCGAAGCCGTTGTGCGTAATTGCTTCGTGCAAACCCCAGCATTTTCTTACTTATGCATGACCACCATCACGATAAATTTTATTTTAGTGTATATTGATATAAATAACAGTTGCGCAATCGTCGCAACACAGTGGACGTTAAACTAGTTCAATAAAGAGTGTCTCAATCAGCGTTGCTGCGGAAAGGACTTAAGTAAGGAAATGTTCAAAATACATGTGCCCTTCCCACCTCTCAAACTGGAAATAGTTAAACACATGCTTGTGGAAAATCATTGTAATACACTGATGATGTTCCATTCGTTTTTAAATATACTTCCTGAAATCGTTTTTAAACACTTTAGTTATATTTCATTTTATTCTGGGATCCACCGTTAAGATGTGTTACGGAAGAAAATTTCAAGTGACCGAACGTTTTTATTTGTCTGCGTGAATTCGGAAAATAAAATAGGAAAGTTTCACTTTATTGTGATTATAGAGCTGTAGGGACTCCGAAATCTGTAAGAGATGTTTAAATACTTCATTGATTCCCTACAATCATATTTTTACAAACACAGAAGACATATTTGAATAAATAACCAAAGACATTGAGGGCATAGCTTCGAACATTCACATTTGATGTTCTCTGAAAAAGCGTCATTGGAATGCTTAGATTATCTTGACACATTAAATACACTACGCTCCACTTATGACTAATTCAAGTGCTTTCTTCCCTTTGTGTTTATTGTATGTCCAGAACACTGTGATACACAAAGGTGGATTCGTTATGGCTAAAATTCTATAATGAAAAAATTCAAGGACAGTTATTCATATGAAGAACAGACATCAGATATAAAGTAGACCATTACAGTCACGTACTGCAGCTCGTTTATAACCATTCACCCGTTAAGAACCGGCCTCAGAAGGACACACACAGTAAATGAAATGCCAGAGAAATAAAGACCCTTGACAAAAAAGAATCCTACACGCATGGTGATTCGGAATACAGAAAGTAGGTTAAGGGTACCTTCTTCTTACAAGAAAATCGGAGCAATAAATGTTAAGAATCCTTTCGTGTCTCCAAATGCACCGTATCTTATTAAACATGGCACTCAAATACATCACATTCTACAAATTGTGTCTAAAACAGGCAGCCAAATGTATTTATCACGAACGTGACGTTTAAGGTAATCAAATCTGTTATGTTAACGAAATCCGTTTGGATTTATAAGGATTTGATTTACTTTCTTACCAAGGAATTTAAAAAAACTCTACTTTGAATTCTTTATCATCAATCAAATTTACTCTTCACTGTTGACAGTGAGGTACTCTTATACAAAACTAGAAGAATATTAGTGAGGGATCACGTAAAACCACATTTAGTGATTCTTGTTCATTTTTGAAACTGTATTAATTAGAAGAATTAAGAGAGAGAGAAGATATTTTTTTTGTTATTACAAAGTTGGCATTTTTTCCCGCTCATTTTTTTTAAACTGAACATATTGAATACTTTCAAAATTACAAAAGCTATCAAAAAATAATTATTAAAATAAATACACTGCTTTTTTTTGAGAAACCGCAAAGAATGGCGCCTATTACAAATATGGTTTTTCATAGAAAAACAAGGTAGAAAATTTTTGATCATTAGAAATATTTTATGAGCATCAAAATAATTGCAAGAAGAAATTATAAAGCGACAATAATTATTCCTCTTCTACCTCCAAAATTAGTTTGTCTTAGTGCGTATTATTTGCCTATCATCTGAGCTAAGACGCACACACGAATACTACGATGTGCGAGTGCTATTAGCATAACCCAAGATCGCCGATTTGTACTGAGAGCGATTTTAATGGTATTCCAGTGGTGAGAAAGTAATTTCTGTGGAACCACAAATTATCAATGTGGGAAAGGGATCATTTACAAATCTTCCCTCAATAAAAAAGACTGCTAGTTTTCTTCGTTCGTTAATTTCACAAAAAAGTCGTTATATGGAATAGATCTGGCGACCCAATACCCATAAGACAATTTTTGCTCCATTTTTTCCTCCGAGGCAGAAATTGCGATGGGAAAAGGGCGAAGTTGACAGACTTTAAGATGTGACAATGAAAATCACAAATCATTACGAATTGCTTTAGTCATATTGGGAGGTTAAACCCCCAACCGTATTGCACACGAAACATCTTGCAACTCAAAATTGCATACTTAACTACAGAAAAGACGTTGGAGAGTCAACCCAAATTCCATTACAAGATTATCTGCCCTGGGAGAGCTATGACCGAGAGTGGCGCGAAAGACTGTGCTAGTGAGGTAGGTGAACCTTCAATTGCAAAATCCACGCAATTCTTTCATTCAATGAGTAAACGGACGATGAAATAGAGAAGTAGAAATGAGAAGAAAGAGAAGTGTTATCGTGTCATTAATACTATAAAATAAAATGATTGTTTAATTTTTCCGGGCACGTCAACTGCTAATGTTATTATTCCGGTAAGTGTAGTGCATGTTTGTATCGCGAGCGTGGCAGCAATGTTCCTCCGCTGGAAGGCGAGATCTATCACCGACCTACGGCAGCATAGTTAGGGATAACTATGTATCTCCCACCAGCGGGGCACCGTCGGAGCAAGCTCTAAGCACGAACTGATCTTCTGACATGTGTGGTAGTGTAGTGTACGTGAATGCGTGAGTAAGTAAGAGGTGAGGAAAGGACAAGGAAAAGGGACGAAAAATGACGTGAAGAGGGACGAAACTGGCCAGTTTGTCAGCGTACTACTGAGACATTCGCTGGTGTTGATAGGACACACCACGGAAAACTACTGATCGCTACACAGCTAGATCGTATTCAACCATTGTCTGGAGGAGAATTCTAGAAGCCGCTGTTCTGATAAGTAGTTGACCGAGTCTAATCGAAACAATACTAGTCGACTGCCGGAGCAGAACCGTACGCGTTCAGGGACCGCGGGCGAACTTTCCATTCTCATCCTTCTCCCTTATCCTCTACTTAAACACACTTATTCTTACATGCACTCCACCACCACACATGTCACGAGATCAGTGTGGGGCAGAGGCGGGGCCTGTCTGGGAGGAGAATCCTGAATGGAGGGCACCACGCAAGCCGATGTGTAGGTCGGCGCCGGAACTAATCGTCCAGCGGATGAGGAACAGCGCATTCTTCCGCGACAAACCTGCACTATACTTAAATCGATAATTATCTCAGTAGTTGACGCACTCAGAAACACTCATTACTAATGAACTAATCAAGAAAACGTGCGACGAAGATGACACTTCCTCCACATATGTCACCTACAGTTTTATATATTATTTTTATTTTTAATTTTTTGACGACGAGTAAAATAAATGTAAACAGTGTCCCCCTTGGGCGTTCCTTGCGGAGGAGCCGCGCCGGCGCGCGCCGCTGGCCCGCTTCCCGCGCCCTGGGGCACGCCGGCCCCGCGCCGTTACATTTCTCATTAGCCACCTCCAACGCGGCGCGGCGCGGCGCGGCGCGGGGGCTCCGTCTCCCGGAAACGGCTGGGCGCAGCGCGGACAAAGCCGCAGAAGCGCCGTAAACGAATAAGGAACTGGCCTGCATTCGGGAGCGCATCGCGCCGGGCGCGGCCGCCACCTCGCGGGGCAGGGCCGGCTGAGACCAGTGATGCGACATCCATGTCGATATTTTCAAAACATCGATGTTTTAAACAACGATATCTTAAAGTAAATGTTTTTGTTGGTGTTACACATGCACACATATAAACTCGCCTTTTTTGGCTCAACATCAATATTATTGTGCTTGAATATTTTACATTTTTTTGTAATTCAGAAAGCTTGAAAACGGTTAAATTTATTATCGACACTGATACTAGCGATGAGACATCCATGTCGATATCTTCAAAACATCGATGTTTTAAACAACCATATCTTAAAGTAGATGTGTTTGTAACATCGGTGTTTTCTTCTCAAAGTTTTATTTGCGAATAAAAAATTCCCGTCATCACCATTGTGTGAATAAAATATGAAATGATAACAGGTGGCTCTTTGAGAAGACCCCTGTCGAATGTGCTTTCAGCCTCGGTTTTGTCCATTGTAACTAGTTCTTTTTGACTGCGTTTTCGGTTAAATATTGATTATAAAGTAATTAACATGACCATTGTGAAAGTACATTTTGATGTGCACGAATACAATGCTAGAAGGTACTTAAGCAGCTTTAAAAAATCGATGTTTAAAAATATCGATGGTTATTGGTCGATATATTATTAACATCGATCCTTTAAATTTCAACATGGATACTTTGATCTATGGATACTAACAATGATGTTTTGTTATCGATGTTGTGCCACTAATAGAGACTCCTTAGGGCTGTTGCTGACACCGTGTTCCTAACCAGGGTGTCCTATGGTTCGAGTGCGGCAGTTTTGTGTTACACATACTCACATATAAACTCGTCGTTTTGTGAATCAACATGAAATATTATTGTGCTTGAATATTTTACAATTATTTGTAATTCAGAAATCTTGAAAACAGTAGATTGTATTATCGGCGCTTTACCGTATAAATGAGAAATGGCTCAATCGCCACATTATTCGTATGAAATTTATTTTAAACTCATCTTGAAATATGTTGTTGTTTTTTTCATTTGAAAACTAATATTAATTAGGTACCTAATTTTTTCTCATTAGAAGCGCTATTTGCCTACAGCTGTGTGCTCTATACGTACATTCTAGTATCTTTAATGCATGTAAATAGGACTCTGGTCGCAATACAAAGCATAATTCAAATAAGTGATTCATTCATTCACGTCCCACTTTTCCAGCCGTCGAATGGACAAGATAGTATTAGGTAAATTTTGCCGACCGTTATGACTGAAAGTATCAAAGACAAATCGACGTCACTTACTCAATCACAAAAGCTACATTTCGAGTAAATGTGAGTTGAGGCTTTTCATCACGAATACATCTAGCGCCAAGGCCTGCAATACATCAACAGTTCTACTATTCCATTCACCAATAGAATGTGGTCGCCAAACTCGCTTTTTTTAAAAATTCATGATAGATAATAAATGCAATAAATACTCGTAAGTCACAGACGTACTCAAGTACCTACAGGGGTCGTTTACACGGGTAGTGGGATATCGGAAAAGAATTCTTGAAGGTTGAAATTAAACCATTAATAATTAAATTAGGAAATTATTATATTTTATAATGAAATGATGATATATGAAACTTATTCATCAACCATTCTGTTAAATAAGTGAACTGCAATAACTATTTACAATCCAATGGGTTGTTGAAGGGTTTTATATTACCTCATCATGTTTCCAATTCGGGGAAATAAGGCATAAAGAAGTATAATCAGAAAATGCGAATGAGGAATATCAAATTATTAAATTGACCCTGATTCATCACTCAGGCTGTAAATCCATCCGAGACCTCAAGGGGGAAAATACCACTCGTACGGGTGAGCCGCGTTCTCTACGAAAGAAGAGACCCCAACGTGCAGTGGGAGAGAGAAACAGCGAGACGGAGAGGGAGAGGAGGACACGTCGGCACGTGCGCTTCAGAGCGCGCGAACTGAGACGGAGAAAGCGGAATGGAGCAGGCGAGGCGGGGCGGGGCGGGGCGGGGCGGCAGCGGGGCAGTGGGCGCGGCCCGCGCGGTCGGGGGTAGCATCCCCCCGGATATCCGGGGGCGCGGGCCAACCCGGGGCGTGTATATTTAGCGGTGGCTCGGCCCGCGCGGTCGGGTACAGTCGCAGTCGAAACGCTGTTCGTTTAACCTCTCTTGGTTGAGGCATCCCGGGCTGAGATGGAATTCCACCCCGACTTCCAGAGCTAAGGAATGATGAACTCGTGACACAATAATGAAAAAAACACAAAGAGCGGCGCTTCAAGAAGGTGGCGTAGTAGTCACGTAAAGATTCTATAAGAATGTAGTTGTGTCACAGATTAAAGCACAGAAAGATTAAGCTAAAGAAGTACTCCATTTGATGTGAAGTACTCCATGTACGAGATATGCTTCAAGAATAACATTCATGAAAATGTTCTTGAGAGCGCATGAATATTGAGCTAGGTTGGTTCTGAGTCCAGATAATTAGACTTGAGTAGTTTGAAGTTCATTTTTGAAAACATTAATGGGGAGAAATTTGTGTCACCCCTCAATGGAAGAAAAACATCAAATTTTGGTGTCAGATAGGTTAAAAAAAATAATCAAAACATAACTTCTCCGTTATTATGACGTACAAATACGTCTCGTAAATAATGTAAAAAATGCACTTTCGATTTTAGTCAAGACAATTTTATGGAAAAATGTTATGAAATAATTAATACAATTTGTATTACGATCTTTTTAATTTTCAATGGAGAAGACAGAGAATAAATACTGTGATTAAAGGCTCAGTTTAATAACTGAGAATAAATGAGGGAATAACTTGAGACTACCTTTTCGCATATTCAGTGGTTATGAAGTATTCGAAATGTTCTGAAAAGTCATCAGATGAACACCAACTATTTCTTTCTCTTTTGCTTAATGTCATGAAAAATCCCATCTCATTTTAGTGCGTATAGCAAAACCGAAAAATCGCAGTTTACAGGTATCGGCTCGTGACCGTAATCAGCGCGTTCTCCAAGCTGACAGTACATTTCATTCCGAGGGTTCCTGGGAAGACGCCGGACGTCAGCCGTAAACACGCGTTCTTCACGCACGGCGCGGCGACGCGCTGTGCGCGGGTGGGCTTTCAATAGCCAGCTGCCCCATCGCGTCCCCCCGCAGGCTCCGCTGGGACAAAGGCGCCAGCGATCCAAGCGCCGGTCGCTGGCCGGCAAACAGCTCGCCCCGGCTCCTCACGGAATATCTAATGACAGAGGTGCAGAGAGCGAGGTGCAACAAACATGTTTGTTCGCATTCTCCGCACTCTCCGGAGAAGAAATGTCCACGGCCGTTGTGTCTGGATGCTGTTGCTTCATGTGCCTGCCAACGGTCGAGAAGACCTTCTCGAAGTTACGAACGCGAGTTTGGTATAGGAGACAAGTATAACAAGGGCCTCACATATTTTACATGATATAAGACCACATATTATGCCTGTGAGACTTGCATGATGTAATACAATGAATATGAGAGATGAATAACAGAAAAGTTTCCCAAAAGCACGAAGTTATTTTAATACAACTGTATCCTACATTTACAATCTCACAGATTTTATTTACAAATTGTGTCTCTCCATGTTTCATGAAACATAATAGAATAATTCAATAATCAACGTTTTGACCGAAAATGTGTAAAAAAAATCGAACAATAATGTAAAGGCACAGAATGAAACGTGAAAGAGTAAACCGTTAGCCCAGCAGTTCACGACTCTTGAAAGTTTTTACACTGAAAATTATTGATCAAATTCGTTCGTTCGAAAAAAAATTATTAATATTGTGCGCGTTTGTCAAAGTAGAGGATACATATTTCAAGGCTGCAGTCACATACCCCAAAGTACAAAAAGATTTAAGGTATGAATTTCAAAATATCCCACAAAAAACGACTAACAAATATATGATCGCTCCTTTTTATTAGAAGCACATCATAAATGTATCACCAATTATACACTGAATAAACCTCGCAGTTTACAACCGGCGTGAAAGAAAGAAGCTGTAAAGATTCGACGCATTGTCCACAGTGGAACGAAAGAAGCGAGGAGCGTTTCTTCTCCGCTCCGGAGCGCCGAGGCCGCCGAAAGCCGCCGCGAAAGGCACCGGGCGCTGCGAACGCCGCGCCGGGCCCGCGCCCCGGGACGTGACCCGCATGCGCCGACGCACGCTCTCCGCACAGATGGCCGCGGACGCGGAGTGCGAGACCACGCGCTGCTTTTGGAGGAGGAAGCAAATCAACGCGAGCTTTTACTTGACAGGTAAACGAATTATTGCGGAAAGTCTCACATCGTTACATAAAGTGATTGATACATTGCATCTATGGTAAGGAACATTCAATTATTATTGAACAGTCGCAATCGTAATATTATAATTTATGAAAATGAATCTGTAGAAGTATTACATACAGAAGAATTTTTGTATTTCAGATACGTAATCTCTATTTTTTTTCTTTTTTGCCTTACTACATTTACGTTATGAAGAGAAAGTATTGCAATTCTGCGGCGGAAACCGGTGATATTTTGATGGAAAATGAGTGTTGCTGAGGTCCTGTAACGAAAAAAGGGATAAATCTTGTTCCTATGTTTAGGATATTACTAACACGTCAGAATTCATGATTTGTGGGACCCTGGAAAAATCGATTGATTACAAAATGTATGTCTGTATGTCCGTCTATGCGTATGTGGTCAAGATAGCGCCTAAAGATGTTTAGATGATTTTCCAGAATTGATATTCCCAAATCGACCTGAACGAATTCCAGATCCTGCGAGTTTTAAACGTATATATTTTAATTTACGGGGGGGGGTATTTTACATGAAGCGACATTTTCAAAATTTTCTCAAAAATTGCAAAACTTCAAAAAATTTTCGGCATCTTCCTGCAACTACAATATATCCTTCCTTATCGAAGTCTGTTCTTCAAATACAGATATTTAATTAAAGTTATGTACAAATTTTCCAAAATATTAATAGTATCTGCGCAATTCTGCATGACATACACGCCATTTTAAAATATTTTGTTCAAAAACAGCAGCAATACTTTTCTTTAAATGTTTTCCTCGTATTATCAAAGGATGGTACAAAAATTAATGTATCTCATTTCCGGTGAACTCTATATTTTCGAAAATTGCAAATAGGTAGTGTTGCAAAGTCACAAAGTTGTAGATAGAGATTTTTGTCGTAAATGAAATCTATTTAATAAAATCAGATCTTTAAAAAGTCAAGTTTTTAAAAAACTATTAGTTTTGCTTAATTTCTCGCTGAAGTTCATGCAGTGTGTACAAAACAAATTCTCGAAAATGGCTCCAAGTTTTTCTTTATCCCCCCCCCCCAGATAGGGGAAAACGACGATTAAAAATTGTGGTCTCATTTTCGTCGAACTCTCTAGATTTTCGAAAATTGTATCAGTTAGAAATTAATGCCAGAAACCAGTAACTGTTAAGCGTCGGTAAAGTTGTTCTCACTGGCGATGTACACATAACGTTCCTGGCGTTAAGGTTCTGCGTTGGAATATAGCGCGAAGAGAGAGGAACTTCGCTGGTGGGAGACATTTTTACAGGTTCGTGCTTGTCTAATATCGCAGAGCCTTTACAAATAATGCTGAAAGTATGTGATTATCAGTTACTAGTTATTTATCATATCTATTATAATTATTTTTTATTATATCTACACAATTAAACAACTTTCAAAAATATCCCTTAAAATGTTCCATGATGACGCCAGAATGAAGAATTTTAGTTTAGGTAATGCCAATGTTTGAAAATTGACAATAAAAATGATGATTTTCTAGATCATACAACATTTCTTAAGTTCATGATAACATTCGACGAGACATTTACTAGCATCTGAAGTGTACCTACAAACTATACGTTAGAACTGATTGCTCGCCCAGAATAAGAAATAGGCAAATTATAATAATATTACAAGAAACTAATTATCGAACCATTTAACCTACGTTAGTGAATATATTCCATTCGTCCATATACTAGAGGTGGCTAAACTATCATGACGCTTCTGCATACTACAAAAAGCCCTTCTGCAAAAACGATACATTCTTAAATTATATATTTACATGAAGAACTACTCTCTTTTTTGTGACGAACAAATAAAAGGAAGCAACATTCTATAAAACGCTAATGTCAATGATTTCTTTTGTGATTGGTTTGGGACGCACAAAAAATATTTGTTGTGAGTAACGGCAAATCGACTGGAGATGTTCCTCTGAGCGACAGGCGTCTGAAGGCCACGCGCGGAGGCGCCTGTCGGTCTTGGGCCCGGTAAGGCACGCGATGCCTGCGGGCGATACGTAGCGCTGCTCCGCCTGCGTCGCCCGCCGTCAGCCCATCCTCGACGAGGCCCTCTTCACGCCGCGCTAAAAGCGGGGCGCGCGCGCCGCCGGCCCGGCCCTGATCAAATGACGCCTAATGGACGGCTGGACCGCCTCATGCGGCGGCCCTTCGCCCGCGTTCCTCCTCCCCTCCCCCCCCCATCCCCCCCTCCCCCTTATCAACCCAGCCCGCCGCGACCCTGCCCAAATGCTCGTGTTTTTCTCCGCCGCCGTCTCTGCTCGGGCCCTCCGCCCGCCCCTCGTCTTTCTCTTCAAAACACCGCCCCCACCCGTGCCTCCGACCCAGCGCTCGCCCTTCGCCTTGCACCTACGTATTACAGTACCCTCGATTACAGGCGCCCTAAACGTGATAATCTACAGAAGGGTTTCTAAGTCGTTAAATAGGCGCACTCACCTCAAAATATACAAAGGAAAGTCACTTAAAACTAAAACTAGAGCAAATCCACGATACGAAATGTATATAAATTAAAATCATAATTTTAAAACATGGCTAATACAGTATTTAATATGCTATTGGATAGGAAAAATTCCTCTCGAGTGAATGAATTGATAGTTACATCCAATCTGTAAATACAGCAAAGAATAAAATATTATTTCCAAACAGTTTTTGTTTTTGTTTCATTTTGTTTTTTTAATTTTTTTGTTGTGTCTTTGTCAACATAATTTATCACACACTATTGCAATATTTAACAATCGTCAAATTATTTGACGTAAAAAGTGTAATAAATATTAATTCAAACAAAAGTACTTACAAGTTACTAAATAAAAGTAAAGTGATCGAAATGAAATGGATTCAATTTGCCATTCTTCTTTACATGACAATGCTGTTTTCAAGAAACCAAATTTCAACTGGGTTTAATATCAAAAAACGATATTTTTAAGATGAAAGATAAAACCGCTCATCCACATTTAATGTGCGAGTGAATGTCTCGCGCTTACTCCTGAATAAAGAATTCTCGAGGGCGATTCACATTTACGATGAGGTTCCGTTTGGCCAGCCGAACCAAACACAGAAACCCGAAATGGAAAAGATTACGATCGCATTAAACAAAGAAAACACGATTTTGGAGGCGTAAAAAACTATCGTGTGGTCGAATCTTAAGAGACGAAAGAAGGAGATAGTAACAGTAACGGAAAGGTAAACAAGATACGAAACGGACACAGGTCACGAAGCGGGCAAAAAATCCAGCATCACTCACGGAAGAAAAACTAACGAGACAGCCAAACGGAAGGGCACATAAATGTCACTGGCGAGCCATTCTCGTGATTCATGCCAACTATCATTATGCCCATAATGACACTCTGCGGGCAGCCTTCTGCCGGATTGAGAGCAAAAACGTGCGGGAGGGGCGGGGAAGCACGGCGCGAGGGCATGGGGGCGACGAAAACAGTTGCATGCTCAGCACACAATGACGCAACGTTTAAGAATAGATGTAACACAACAAATTATTAGTCACTGCATTCTTCATTGAGTAATTATCTTTTATTTATACACATAAAATTGTGAATTAATGGTGCTCGGTAGAAATTCAAGTGCTCGATGGCATGGTTTAATAAAGTTAAATCGTTCTGAAAATCCGTTTCTATTACATTTTAAATATAACGTAGGAGGGGGAAGAAAATCCAAACAACGCGCAATATCAAGTTCAAAACGCTAAGTTAAGACGCGATATACTGACCGGACCACGGCGACACTTCGTTATAGTGTAAACGAAAGTCACTGAGTACAAGAACTCAGTCTTGAGTAAACAATGACGGCCCGTTTGGATAGTGTCGCAAAGATTAAGATGAGATTTCATGTTACTATCAATTTTTGAATTTAGTCAATTTATTACAATATATTTATAAACAACAATTTAATATGATTGTCAAGTTGTATTACAAATTAATATTTAATAAAACTGAAATGAAGAAATACTTATCAACGCATATCGTTGAGGGATATGAAAACGACATAAAATCTTACATATTTACAGATTGTGAATTTCGCGAATTCAAATTTGTGAACGATAACGTTTTCCTGAATCCATTTGCATGGATAATTCAAAATGTCAAATTCATCTTTAGTTTTTCACATCTTCTTGCACAGGGTTGAGAAACAGTTGCGTTCGTTCCCTCTATGTGACAACGGAGAACTTGAAAACCGTCACGAAGCAGCAGTGACGTGAAGGCTCCACCCCAGGGCCTGTCGAGGGAGCTATGGCGAGGGCGGGCGAAGCGACAGGGTAGAAGAGAGCCCGGACCAGCCCAAAGGGAACAGTCGCTTGGGCAGTGCGCGCGCGGCCGGTCCCTGGACCAATATTTACCACTTGCTGCGCGGGGGGAGGGCGGGGGCTGATTGTGATAAGCGCCCTCTCTGCGGCGGGCGCCGGCGCCAGCGTCGCCCGCCCCTGCGCGTCACGTCGCGCCGCGTCGCGTCGCGTCGGCGGCAGCGCCACACAGGCGCGGTTGTTTCCCCTGCGTCACGCGCCACTCCGCCCCCGCCCTGGCGCCCGCCCTGGCGCCCGCCCTGGCGCCCGCCCTTAGACGAGCGGCTCTCCCCCTTCCGGGGTGTGAGGATGCTTCGGGGTTGAATTTCGGGCGCAGGGGAGGAATGGAGGCGGAGGGTAAGACGGAGAAAACTAGTAAAGGAACTTTTCTGAACAGTTCTATCGTTCTATTTACAAAAGAGCCGATCCGGTGGCCGAGATCACTAAGGCAGTAGTGCGGGTTCGAGTACCGCCTCGGGCATGATTGTATTGTGTTCGTCCTTTCACCCCGCTATCATCATCAAATCATCATCACATCATATTCAGGGAGGCAACGGGAAACCACCCCTGAATAATTTATCCAAGAAAACACCGTTATGGGTCACCTAACTTCCGTATATGGAAGATAGGACCAAAGAAGAAGATTTATAAAAAAAAACATTGCTTTAAAATACATTTATTTAGTACATGTATGCTAAAGACCGATAAGTGTATTCACAAGATTGCTTTAATATTTTATGCAAGAATACAGTTATTTCTCACACAACAGATAATCAATGCAATGAAAATTCAATTGCAACGTAAATTTGTTTCTATTTTAAGCAGTGCATTGAATATTTCGCAATTTCCATACAATGACGAATTGGTACACTTGTTGCAGAACAACAATTGTAGAATATTTTTTTGGTTCATTGCATTTTTGGTTCAGTAAATACATGAAACAACATGTCAACAGAATGAGATATTTTGCAAATAGCCTAATGCTCAACTTTCTAATGCAATAGTGGCACTGTGATCTTGTTGTTTTTATCGGAGAAGATAACGACAGTTCTTCTTAATTTGTAGTTAACAATTTAAACATATTATACAAGATATAATTTCAAAAAACTTTCACAGAGCGACCTAATAGTGAAGTTTAGACATATGATACCCTTCACTTACTGCTATCGCGGTTGTGACCTTGGCCCAACGTTGTACGAGATAACAAACTCAGTGGGACGAACTTTCAGGGAAGAGTTCAGAGATTGGGAGTTATTTGAATAACATTCTATAAAACTTCTGATCAGAAGTAAAATAAATTTGCCATAAGAAAAATTAATTATATCAATTGTAACATTATAAATCAATAATATTGAAAATCATGTTTTCTTTCCGTCTGATGATAAAGTATTACCAATATCTTAAAAAGAGAAGTCTTTTATAGTAATAAATGCAAAAAAGTGTTTTAAAAGAGACTAGCTGAATCCTTAAGATTAAATTACACAAAAGGAAGAACCATTCAAAAGTTACAAGAGAAAAGTTCAACATAATACGGGAACATACGGAAAATTTATATGGAAACCCCCAAAAATATTATTTCACGTCGTTTACTGCTAAATATCAATAACACTGATATGTGGAAGATTTACGACTTCTGGAATTATTCAGCAACTATTCACTGTGAACATAGTGTTAAAATGTTTATGAAAACGTAGTTGAAATATTTTACCTATTATAGTTTTGGACAAGTTTTCGTGATAGAAAATTCTTCTAGGCACTCAACTTTAGTTTAAGAATGAGTGTGCTTATAAAGTAATATAATCACAGAAATATTTTAGGTACACATGAGACGTATAATTGGTCGACATTGCTTTTGTACACACTCACTAGTGTTTGCATTTAAAAATATTCAATTTTCGGTCTTCAGTTACTCGCTATCTTCGCCTCGCTAACTAACACCTCCCCACATACGTTTAATCGAGCTAGACGACGAAATGTCAACCGCTTTCCTTATATCGATTCCAACTCGCACACAAAAACAACGAAATGAACAAATGGCGGCTGATAAGCCTTGATTGCTTTCTTTTTAAGATATTAAAGTTTATAATTTATATTACAAACCTGTTAATAATAGTAAGAGAGAATTCTACCTTTGATATAAAGAAAAATACCGAAATTTGGTTGAGATCAAAGCTCAAGTTTCTTTCCAAATAAAAACTCTTAGTGTTTGAAATATTAAGATAGTCGTCATATTAAATGTATGTAATACTTTCATTTCTCACGGTGTTGTCATTCACTTGTAACTATATAGTGATTAAACAACTTACAAATAAGCAACTTCAAAGCAAAAAACACTGTCAAATATTAATTCGGGATCAGAAAAATAAACGTATTTCACGCCTGGTATCAACAATGTTGCATCTGTTCTGATTCATAAATCGAAAAGAATTATATTGGAAAGACACCAAACAATACTGAGAAACTTGTGAGTTTCCGTTATTTACATTGATTAAACAAGGATTGTAATTTATGAATGTTGCCTTTTTACGCATAAGAATATAATATAGTGTTTATTAATTTATTTGTAATGAAATTGTCATATAACTTAAAACAATAGCTGTAAATAAAAATTGCTGGTCTGCAGAAATAAATAAAAACAAACGATAAAATGAAGAACTGACAGCTCCACTTGGGACAACCCTGGCGTGTCACTACTCGAGAACGTACCGTCAGGAATGCGAACAAAAAGGCTAAAAACTATTCAACTCTATTACATTCTACATTCCTCTAAAATGTTCTTCGTCTATTGAGTCATTTAACTCTTTCCTTGCTGTATAATCATGCAATTAAGACAGTGCTTTTATGCAATATTAAATGTTTTCTTATCTATACCATCTCACTGAACTATAATTATTACAATTAGTGAACTCCTCTAAGTATTTCACGAGAAGAGAAACGAAGTGGAGACGTTCAGGTGTAAGTAAAGATAGCAACGGAGAGAGACGCAAAAGAGAAGTTATCAATAAGAACATATTTACAGGCATTGGCACTACGAATGTAATACTTGTTTCGTCGTATTGTATTATTGGAAAAAATAAACGTATATAAAAATGACAGTACAAAATTAAAAGTTCTAGTTTATTACAGTACCGTATATTATGAGCTCGTTCATGTTCAACGTTTCATGTTCATAAATATCATAAATAACACACCAGTGAACAACAGAAGGTCTGGGACATACTATTTGACAAGACATATTCTTTCTCGAACCAATTGCAATACTCTGCCTATCGAATGTTACCAGCGTTAAACGTCTTGTAGTTTACCAAGTTCGAAATTCCACGAAGCAATGTTTCCTCCACATTTGTGGACATCGAGCAGGACATCGAGTGTATCTGAACGTGTAGCACCCCACTGCAAAGAAATAAGCTCCTGCGGGGGGCCCCCGGGCCTGCGTATCGCTTCCCGCTCCTCCCGCGGCCATCGGGAGCGAGGCCGCCCTCACCCGTCCTCTGTTTAGCGAGCGCGCACGCCGTCGCACGGCCGCGTTCCCGCATCGCAATGATCCGCGCCGCGCCGCCACTCGCCCAGTTCAGCGGCGCGGAGCAAGGCCGAGAGACAGGCACCCCCGCCCCCCCTCGACCTCGTCCCGCCACGCTAAGAAACGCATCTCCCTCCCCGCAACAGCCTGTCCCGCCCCGCACAGCGTCACCCCTCATTCCCGCCCTGCCGCGCCCCTCCGCCGCAGACGCGTCGCTCCTCACTCCCGCCCCTCCAAACCCTCCCGCTCACCTCACCCTCACTTCAAGCCACGCCCTTCCACCGCCTCGCTTCACCCCTTAACTTTCCGCTCCCTATCCCCCCAATGCCGCCTCACTTCGGCCCCTCACTTTCCGCTCGCACTCTGCCCCTCCCGCCTCACTTCGCCCCTCACTTTCCGCTCCATATGCCCCTCACCGGCCTAACTCGCCCCTCACTTTCCGCTCCACTATGCCCCTCCACCGCCTCACTTCGCCCCTCACTCCCCGCCGCGCCTCGCCGGCGCCTCGCCGCGCCTCGCCTGCCGCGACCTATGGATGCCGGGCCTCGCTGCACGGAAGGCCACATGCGTGGAATGTCAGTCTTCATGCGAGAGGAACATCTGCACTTTCAACTGCACCCACTTAAAAATGCGAAAAGAAACTGTGGGAAGAACCGTGCAGCCTTGAACTGTGCCATCACAAATAGAATAAATGCGAATTCATTCCTTGCTTTTCCTAAAAGATTTTGTAAGGAATAATTTTCGCCGAGGTCCGTCAATCATCCCTCGCTTCTGTTCCATGTTATATATTATTTGTGACGGTAAGTGTACAATAAATATTTTACCATTTTTAAAGACATTAAAAGAGTTTTGAAACAAAAACAATATTCTGTAGATGATTTAAAAAGTTAAATAATGTAACTAGTTATATTTATTTTTTAAATAAAAAGAAGTGTATAAGAAATAATGTTGTTGATTTAATTACGCATATAAAACTTTAACGTGTCCATTCGTATGACAGATGTTTAAAAACTCATATAACGCCTCACTATATTTTCCCAATTAATAACAATACAGGCCCTAGAGAAGTGATTGAATAATCACATTCATTATTTTAACATTTAAAATATTTTAAGAATTAACGTTTTCTATCTTGAGTTATTTGCTCATTCAAAAAAAGGCATAATAAGCAGCAAATATGCGTTCCATTTAAAACTCGACATTGATGACAATGTGCAAATGTGTGCGAAAACAATGAAGATAAACTCTCAGAAACGAAGGAATATTAATTGTATGAAAATCGTAAAGCACTCACCCCCTTACATCAGACATCTTCCACAAACTGCGTGGAAAACTCACCTGAAACAAATGGAAAACATAATTATTGTAAGCCAAGACAACTATTCTTTCCCATAATCACGCTTCAATTATTATCAATAAACTATTGATAATAAAGAAACAGCTAACAATAAAAAAATATAAAGTGAGTTATTAATATGAGTAATTATTAAATTGAATTATTACTACGCAAGTTCTAGCATAATTTTTAAAGGTCGAATGTGTACGTGTCTCGAGATAAAATGTCATGAGAAAAGATAAAATCATTAAAGCAATTTTGAAAATTCAAGTACAAAACAATGTCAATCTTTAGTTTATTTAATGGCTCGTTTTGGTTAAAAGATTACTACTCCTTTCCCATATTCATTGCATTTTTAACCTATTTTTAAAAGGCAATTGGAATTACTAATAAATTACATAACGTTTCGAACGATATTTGAGATACTTTACCAAAGCTAAAGTGTGATCCAACAGTGTAAGAACAGGAAGAGTGTAAAAATCGGTTAAAATTAACTCTTCATTTCAATCAAATTAAAATCCCAAACGCGAAGGGTGCGCAATGTATCCGTGACATGGGGAGTAGAGCACTCCTACCTAAACTCAGGACCTTGTTTTAGCTTTCGTAAATAATGCCAAGAACGGCTAGAACCGATAGGTAATTTGTAGATTATTACATTAATCTGTTAAAAATACGATCAACATGTAGAATTGTAAGTTATATAACAGGTGTAAACATATACTTAAAAAAATATTTTCATAATAGAAGTATGAATCTTAATTGAATGGGTGAAAGCCAGAACGATATAAAGTAGAGTAAATTCACAGTTAGTAAATTCACATTTAGTAAATTCACAGAAATTTGTTTATATATGCCAATTTTACGGTAAAGTCGTGGTCATCATTAAAATCACATTATTTCAATTGTTCATTAAAGCCACGAAAATTCATTGTCACCGAAATCAGACCTAAAATATACAGTTTTTTCTCAAAATATATTCAATGTCACTTATACCGTTTTGGTTTTCACCAATTCAATTGTCCACTGACTGAAAATCAATAAATTATTTTTTTTAAATACTCCAAGCAATGAGTACTATATTTCTCGTCTCTTTTTTTAAAATTATTTATCAATATCATTGGGAAAACGCAGAAGTGCACAGCCACCCCGCCGCTGCGACGAGGAGCACTAGTCGATTGCAGCACGCCCTGGCGGCGCGAGGAGGTAACGATCCGCCACCCGCGGGGGGAGGGAGGCGCGCGGACCAGTTGAATGCACGGCCGCAGCGGACGTAGCGACCCGCGCCGCCCAGCGCTGCGCCGCCGAGCAATGGATGGAAATTGCGCGCGATTGCGGATGCCACCGCTTGGCGGCGCTTTGCACACGCCTCGTCCCCCTCCCTCGCCGCAGTCACCACCGAATGACCCCTCGAGCGCGGTCATAAATGTACTTCTTCCTTGTTCGGTCCCAACCGTTTGTGCAATTGCGACTCGTAGTTAATATGACGACCAATACTCTCGCTTTCCATCTCTGGATTGCACTGGTTAAAATTACTCTAACAATAATAAGGAACTTCCTACATTACCTGGATTATAGTTTCGGGCAATTGTGATACGTCCATTTCCTCCTAGGCTAATAAAATTAATACTTTTAAAATGCATTATAGAAAAGAATTATTTGAGTATGCCGTTGGCCAAGTCTCAGCTTTGGTCAAAATTAAATCAAATAAAGGAAACAAAATTAGCCTTTTAAAATTATATATCAATTACAATTTTGCCGTTTCAGTACATTTTTTGTTCATTGTTTCATTGTCTTCATCGATTATAATTAAATAACATAATAAATAACATAATATCATTACTATTAAGTATGCATAGCATCATTCCAAGGCATCTGGTTCATGTTAATGTAGTATATTTTAGTAAATGTCACGAAATCTGAACTCAAAAGTAACAAAGCACTGTGATACACTAACTTTCGTAGCAAAATACACTCATATTATCACACACATTACTAACATTAACCAGCTTCATCCATTCCAAGAGTGCCTCGAATTCATTTACACAAAATTTTAAAAGTAAACTCGAAATAGCATTGCTGACAAGCACTGAATATCCTCCGAAAGAGGCATTTTACAGAGTAACAAATAAGCATCAAGCTAAAGAATTTAATCCGAATTATTTTCTCCGATGTTCGTTTATTAATTCAATTTCGTTTCTCTAGACACTTCATTTCTCTAACAATACAACTACGTAAATGTATGACAAAGAATGATTTTATTATCCCGATATTGAAGGATTTTCAATGCACAGATGTGTTTTATTTTACGGTTAATACAATAATTGTTTACGGATGGCTATATAGAAATCGAACTGTTTACGTCGCCTTGACAACAATTTCATTGAAACAAGAAGCGATGTCTTTCATTTGATCATACATGCTATATATAAATGTTTCAATTCAATTTTTACAAAAATATTTTAATTCCCAGATTGGAAAATTAATAAAATCTTGTATGTAACATGAAATGTCCCCTGTTTAGCCCAACTTAATTAGTCCCTTTGATTCTAATTATAGCTTTGGAAGCTAAACTTTCACTCTAGTGTAATGATTTATGTTTCTCTCTTAAACGAAACCTTACTATTTTTATAAGAAGATTTATTCATTTTAATATTACCAATGCACCGGAAAAAAGTAAACAATTATGAATGACTACGTTCAATAATTAATGCTGGCATATTCGTTCAATTCAGAACGTGAAAAAATTGTGTATTTTAGCGACTTCCAATATACATCACTATTATTAGAGCTATTGGTAGAAAATTGGTGGATGCAGGCGACCGGACCGACTAAACGACTAGAGTAAAGAAAAAAATAGTGGCTACTGCCTCAGTGCCAATTCAAGCACAATATATCTGAAATAAGCATTGGAGACTTTCCACATGCTTCAAACTTACAGAACGTAGAGCTTATGCCTTCTTCTGGCTTGGACTAGAGTGATTATTTATTTTCCCATCTTCTCTTTATAAAGAATACTTTAATTGCATCTTTTTGGCATTGCAATAATGTATCACCAACTTATGCGCTGGGAGCTTTGTGTTTAAAGTGTCTCTAACACGTTCAGGAGTACAGTATCGAGTAGACATTACTGCATCGAGTACCTGACCATTTCTAAAAATTTGCAGTATTCGAGTGGCTTTCATGGAACAAAATCAGGGCTTGGAATGATATATTAACCCCTACATAATATATTTAAATATGATTTACAACAATTTGAAACGTCGCCATTTATAGGATAGGGATCTGTTCAAAAAGAGGTAATCGTCCATTGAGTTTCACTTAATACAGCAGTGTAACTAAGTAATCTATTGATGCACCTGGGGTGTGATCCTAATGTTCTCTGACAGATCTAGATTTCAGTTCAGTGTCGGTTCGAGAAAACCTGACAGGTCCTAACCGTGTCACAAACGTGACTTGTTCACTGTGGATTTCCCACCCATAAATCAATTCCTCACGCTTCGGTCAGAGTCGATCTTGCACTCCGAAAGTTGAGGGACAGTGCGCAAACCACTCAACCCACGACGCTCATGACAGCGATATCGAAAGATAATGACCCGAAATTATTTTAGATGGGAAGGCGTTTTAATGTGGAACGAAAAACCAACCTCGCTATAATCATATGGAGAAAATTCCCCTTTACGGGGCCTCTTGTCACACAGATTTCGGCTCCAGATCATTAGAAGCATCTCTAGCCTTCTATCCAATTCGGTCATAAACGCTTAGAATATCAATATGACAATGCTTAATAATTAAATATATTAATTTAATAATTAAATAATTACTATTTAATAATTAAATATCTTCCCATGAACATTTGAAAGCTTTCTAATAGTAGTTGACAATCTAGAAATACTAAAAATAAATTATTAATGTATTATTTCTTAACTTATTAACTTCATTAAATACCATAGTAATACTTGTGAGGAATTCTGATGCGGTATTGTTGACGTCATTATATGAAGAAATAATGGAAGTCATTTCCGTGTACTTCATATGTTTACAACATTAAGTTGGCTTCTATTATTTTTTCACAGTCAGTATCACAATCAGGCTAAAATTCGTAGATCCTGTAAACAGAGTACCTCGAAATAAACGCCGGGTATGAAAAAATGTTGAGTTTACACCCAGAGTTACTGCCATAATTATTTCGGTATTTCAGAGTAGTGTTAAGGTATCCATATTTTTGGTTTTCCGTGATTTAACAAATATCTGTAAAGTCAACCATAATAGTACATGGTAAGTTTTGCGCCCAAAAAACTGAATAATGATCCGACGCTTGTGGCTCGATTGAGAAGTTGCTCAAATGTTTCGCTTTGCCGTCACCACCGCCGTTGACGGGCGGTTTTCCACTAATGCCAACATCCCTCGGTCGGCAAAACGAACATGGGGGGGGGGGGGCTCTCAATCTCCAAAGACTAATTAGATGGCTATTATTTGCATACTTAAGAGTTCGTAGGATGTAAGTGGGCTTCTGAATATTCACTCGGTTGTCCGCTTCAACAAGACGCAATAAAAGAGGTAAATACGAAAGGAAGTCCGACGATTAAGGGCTCGTTCAAAGCATTCCCGCTTGCATGTAAACACGTTCTCCTCATCGTCTTCTGCATACCAAGCAGTTTCTGTGTGTGTGTTTTTAGCTTACCCGGGCCTGAACTGTGATGGAATTAGGATGCTCGTCAGTAGAAGGCTATTCTTAGTACATGCACTTCTTACATGTCGCTCGATTAACCACACACGACGTTAAATATAAATCAGATTTTCTGTTTTTAAAAAATAAATATTTTCGACTTCTGAAACCTTCAGCACTGACTCTATTACGCTATTTCACAAAGTCCCGGCAAGTTTAACGGTTATTTATGGCTAAAAGGCGGATCTCCGCGGCTCCGCAATTAGCAGAAGAGACGTGAACAAAGCGGCAACCACCAGGGAGGTGGATGGTGGGCGTGAGCGGTACTGTCTGGGAAAAGGCGAGCGAGGAGCAATGAGAAGAGTTGGCCAAAGAGGAGGCATTGAAAAATAGTAACCGTAAACAAGGGATGGCGGCAGATGCGAGAAGAAACGTAAGTCAAAAGAACGTGAACGATGAAAGGAAGAGAGATACCGAGTGGGATAGAAGGAAAAGTCAAGTGGGTGAGTCAAGTGACCCGAGATGAACAAGTGGCGCTACAACAGTACATACTTTGGAATTGTAGGCTTCCTCGGCCAGTGTCGTGGGAAGGCTCTCGGCTGCCCGGGTTACGCTGCGTTGATAACGTTGATGCACATACTTTTTCGCATTATTTGCAAAGGTTCGCGAGTTCAGCGAAAGTGACACTTGCGTTATTCTAATAAGCGTTCTTTGAACTATCAGTGGAAAAGAAATGGAAGAAATGACTTATAGCGATTTTTAGAATTTTTTTTCTATAATTTTCATTAACAGCAAGCAGAAATTGCAAAGAAAACCTACTCGCTTTGTCAAAAAAATTGACTTGACCTTTTTTAAAAAGTTTATTTTTGATAACAGATTTTGTTTAAGTCAAATATATATACTATCTTCAGTTTAGTAGTTTTTGGAGAAAAAAGAAAACATCCTTATTTCTCGTGATTTTCTACATTTTCCACATCCCAATGAAGAGTATTCCGAACCATATGAACACGAGGTCCTTCGCGACTTAATTGACTGATATTGTATATTATTTTTAATTTTAAAGAGACGCCATCTTATGTAACGTAATATATACGACATCTTTTACATTTTAAAAATAAAGTGTATTACGTTAAAATGAACAAAGATCTACACAACATACTTTTAACATTTCTCGCGACTGTTTATTCTTATTTCGATATTTGCGCAATAAACGAATTCAGAACTCATGCGGAACGTACCGCAGCATCCTCCAGAGAAGACAATCCAGTTAGGCTGCCGCATTTGCTGAAAGCGACGTAATCGCTTCCGCGCGTTTCGCTGCGCTTCGCCACCACGCTTGTTTTATCTTTTTGCGCGAAGCAGGCGGCCAAGTTCAAACGCAGCAACGGCGGCGGCGGCGTGGCGCTGACGGTGACTGTTGGGTGACGTGACGGTGACGGTGACGGGTGACGGTGACTTGTGATGTTGACTGTGACGGTGACGGTGACGGTGACGGTGACGGTGACGGTGACGGTGACGGTGTAACGGTGACGGTGACGGTGACTGTGGGGTGGCGTGGCGTGGCGGTGGCGGCGGTGGGGCGGCGGCGCGGCGGGGTGACGGTGACGGTGGCGGTGGAGGTATGGCGGCTGGTTGGCACGGCGACGGCGGCGGCGCGGCGGTGGCGGTGGCGGTGGCTGGTGGCGGTGGCGGTGGCAGTTTGGCGGTGGCGGTGGCGGTGCGGTGGCGGTGGCAGTGGCGTGTTTGCGGTGGCGGTGGCGGTGGCGGTGCGGTGGCGGTGGCGGCGTGCGCGGCGGTGGGGTGGCGGTGGCGGTGGCGGTGGCGGGGCGGTGGGCAAGTGGCGGTGGCGTTGGGCGGTGGCGGTGGCGGTGGCGGTGGGGTGGCGTGGCGGTGCGGTGGCGTGGCAGTGGCGTGGCGTGGCGGTGGCGTGGCGTGTGCGGCGCGCGGCGGCGGCGGGAGCGGCGACGGCGGCGGCGGCGGCGGCGGCGGCGGTGGCGGTGGCGGTGGCGGTGGCGTGGCGGTGCGGTGCGTGGCGGTGGCGGTGCGGTGGCGGTGGCAGTGGCAGTGCGGTGGCGGTGGCGTGGCGGTGGCGGTGGCGTGGGGCGACGGTGGCGGTGGCGGCGACGGGGGCGGTGGCGGCGACGTGGCGGTGGCTGGTGGCGGTGGCGGTGGCGGTGGCGGTGGCGGTGCGGTGGCGTGGCAGTGGCGGTGCGGTTGGCGGTGGCGGTGGGCGGTGGCGCGTGGGCGGTGGCGGTGGCGGTGCGGTGCGGTGGCAAGGGCAGTGGCGGGGCGGTGGCGGTGGCGGTGGCGGTGGGCGGTGGCGGTGCGGTGGCGGTGGGGTTGGCGGTGGCGGTGAGGTGGGCGGTGTTGCCGGTGGCGGTGGCGGTGGCGTGCGGTGCAGTGCGGTGGGCGGTGGCGAGTGGCAGTGGCGGCTGGCGTGGAGGTGGCGTGGGCGGTGGCGTGGCAGTGGCGGTGGCGGTTGGCGTGGGGTGGGCGGGTTGGCGGTGGCGGGGCAAGTGCGCAAAGTGGCAGTGGCGGTGGCGGTGGCAGTGGCGGTGGCGTGGGCGGTGGCGGTGGCGGTGGCGGTGGCGGTGGCGGTGGCGTGGCGTGGCGGTGCGGTGGCGGTGGCGGTGGCGGTGGGCGGTGGCGGTGGCGGTGGCGGTGGCAGTGGCGGTGGCGGTGGCGGTGGCCGTTGGCGGTGGCGGTGGCGGTGGCGGTGGCGGTGGCGGTGGCGGTGGCGGTGGCGGTGGCGGTGGCCGGTGGAGTGGCGTGGCGTGGCAGTGGCGGTGCCGGTGGGCGGTGGCCGGTGGCGGTGGCGTGGCGTGCGTGGCGTGGCGGTGGCGGTGGCGGTGGCGGGTGGCGGGTGGCGGTTGGCAAGTGGCAGTGGAGTGGCGGGTGGCGGTGGCGGTGGCGGTGGCGGTGGCGGTGGCAAGTGGCAGTGGCGGTGGGCGGTGGCGTGGCGGTGGCAGTGGGGTGGCGTGGCGGTGGCGGTGGCGGTGGCGGTGGCGGTGGCAGTGGCAGTGGCAAGTGGCGGTGGCGGTGGCAGTGGGGTGCCGGTGGGCGGTGGCGGCGGCGGGCGGGCGTGCGGCGCGGGTGACGGCGACGCGCGGCGGCGGCGGCGGTGGGGTGGCGGTGGCCGGTGGCGGTGGCGTGGCGGTGGCGGTGGCAGTGGGCAAGTGGCAGTGGCAGTGCGGGTGGGGCGGTGGCGGGTGGCGGTGGCGGTGGCGGGTGGCAGTGGCGGTGGCGGTGGCGGTGGCGTGGCGGTGGCGGTGGTGGTGGCGGTTGGCGGTGGCGGCGCAAAAGGCACTTCCAGACACTTCGGTGCCAAACATCCATCTCCGCAGTCGCTTTGATCCCTCCCGCCCCGGCCCACCGCTCATCGCCGTCAACGTCTGCAGCTCGCTCCCCAATTCCTCGTTTTCGAAAGAGAATTGGGCCTAGCAAAGTGTATGTTATATCCCGGGAGGAGGCGGTGTTCCGCCCCGCTGGAACGTGTGATCCGGCACCGACCTACACCTCGGATTGTGAGCTCCTCCACTTATCTCTCACAGAGAGGCACTGCCTCAGCCCCAACCGACAAAAGAATTTTAGATCCAACTGGTCTCCCGAAATGCAAGGTTTTGTACAGTGTGTAAGTGTATGTATGCAAGGAGAAAACGAGGGTAAATGATGAGCAAAGAAAAGATGGCATGCAACCCCGTGTTTTTGTACTTTTTATTTATTTGTAACTCCGCTGGGATGGACGGTGGAGTTACAGGGAACTCACTTAGACCTCGGTACTTTATAATATCAGTCAATTCAAAATTTTCACTTCCAAATTGTATTTTATTCTAGTCTGAAAGGGGTTTTCAATGTACGACTACGGCTGTGCATTAACTGTGTACTCGTATGTGAATATAATTCAGTGAACTCCATTACATTCTATTCGCAAAACAAAATCGTTATTTTGGGACACAACATACAAATATTTTTAACGCTACTGGATGCGATGATGAAACTGTCGGATAGTTTGTTGCCTTTCATGTTAGAATCTTTTGAGAAACATTTCAGCGAATGAGACTGTTGCTAACAAGTCAATAAAGACGACAAATCAGACATCTCTCTCGTTTTCATAGGTAAATGAAGTTCGCAGGCCGTTGCTTTATCATTCTCTTTCAGCGGGCAACGGAAATGTTAACCAAAAGAATTCGATATGGTGCAATAAAAAGTAATTTTAAAAATATTCATATAGTTAATATTACTGAAAACGGTTGACGGATAAAACGTGTATTTAAAAATAAACAAAATATAAGGAATTTAACTTATTACTGATTTATGGAAAATCTATTCAGAATATAATACGTAACAGTTTTCGTGATAGTCAGTCGTACAATATTACCTATTATTCAAAATTTATTTTGATAGTGAAGGAGAAAGATGTTTAGTAAAATATTAAAATAAAATAGTAATGCCATTTTCAAAATCAGCATTATGTTCAATTCTAGACAGCAAAAAAATACCAAGTAAGAAGGACAAGCTAAAAAATAACAAATTACTTGGTAGTTATATTTGACGATAACCACACCGCCGGAACGAGAATCCTTTAAAAGGAGATAAACTCGGAGGAGGTTTCTGATGATTGGTATCGAGCCGATCATCTTCTACGCGTAGAAGACGCACCGTCCGACAGCTGGGGCACCATCTGTTCCCCCCTGAGTCACCCGTTCCGAGAATACGGAGTGAGCGACCTCAGCCAAGAGATTGCCCCTTGAAGTGGCCAACCAGCCAACTCTGGGCCCTTAGGGAGATTCGTACGCAACGGAGATGCCAGGCGCGCTCGAAAGACGCGCAAACGAGCGACTGGGGAGGTGCAGCATCGCTAGACGCTGGCCAGGGGCAGAGGGAACGGAAAAACTAGTTCGACTCTAAGATAGAGATGTCGTTATTTATTTCAAACGAGAAGGAAATTGCGAGAACCCCATGTAAGATATATTGCAGTGAAATAAAATTATGCATGATTACTTAGAAATTGAGTAATCAATCACTGACATTACTGGTCAGTGACATTTTCCTCAACGGAGCAATCATATTCTGCGAACTCGTACGAAAGCTATTAGTCAAAGTTTAAGTAAACAAAGTCTAATATATGATCAAAATTATTTATGCTAATGATTTAATCACATTATTCAGTTAATGAAAGTATCTTAAAATATTTTAAGAAAAAGAAATAGTAAGTCACTAAAGCTTAAAGAAGATAAGAGAAAAATCTAAAAAATCTTTGAAGTTATTACCCCACCTGCTTAGAGACATGCACAATCTGGTTAACGTGTGTGAGGAAGGAGAGAGGGGGGACGGAGAGAGATGAAGAGAGAGACGGTGAGAGAGAAGGAGAGAGATGAAGAGAGATGGAGAGAGACAGAAGGAGAGAGAGACGAATGGAGATGCGAAGAGAGAAACGGAGAGACGAAGAGAGGGAGAGACGACGAGAGAGGGAGAGACGAAGATAGAGGGAGAGACGAAGATAGAGGGAGGGACAGTGAAAAGGAGAGGAAAGGGGAAAGAGGGAGATGAAGGGCAAAACAACGTCTGCCGGGTTCCGCTAGTATGAAATATAGCAAATACGAAAATTATGAGAACACGTAAATCAATGGTGTACACAAAAACCTTCAGATGAAGACAGAAGAAAGAAACGGCCAACCTTCTATCGTTTCTCACAAATGGAATACGTGAACCGTTTTGGAGAGGTCAGCTGTACCCCACGTATTTCTCAGAAGGCGAAGCCGAGAAGTCAGCAGAGACATTTGAGAAGACAAAGCTTCGGGTATCAAAGGCGCTTCGTCGGGCGTTGAGGAGGCGGTCACAGGGTCACCGACAGGGCGAAGCATGTGGGCGTTGGGCGGCGTGGCCCCGCAGCGCGTACTTTTTGACAAGTAGATAAAGCAAACGCACCAATGAAGCGTTGAGAAATTATATAGGCCTAAGATAAATTTTTGGAAAATGTAGCTTCTTGTGTGATTGCTACCCAAAATCGCATATAAGGCTCCCCTCCACCTGATTTGGCATCAGAAAGCACTGCAGTGTCTCAGCGTTCTTCTCATAATAACTTTTGCCGTAGCGTCTTCTATTAACTTTGTTTTGCTTCCTTGTAAAATTTGGTTTTTGTGGTTTCGGTAGTTTTCGTTCTCAACTATTCAAATGGAACCAGCGAGAAAGGCGCTGCATAATGGGGTGCCTTTCAAATATTTGTAAATTCTAAGGTAGCCAGGTTATATAAATGTTAGATTATATAAATGTTATAAATAAATTATACAAATGTTATAATAACAACAATACCGCCAACTTCATGCAATCACTTTACTCGCTTCGCTCATGCATTTGCAAGACGACAGCGAAGCTCCGGCTTTCGGTCTTCGCTATTTAAATCACTTGTCCTTTACCACCGAGGCTTAGGTCTTCAAAATGGTTGACTAATTTCATGGTATGGTGATCATGTTGACATGCTTTGAATGTTAATGAGGTAACGATAGAACGACAGGCAGGCGAAACTGTAGAGCTCGAAGAAAATATCACGAAGCCGCTTTGCGTTTCACAAATCCCAAATGGTTTGACCGGGATTTGAACCTCAGTCGCTGCGTTGGTAGGTGAGAGTGGAGGTCTGACCGCTACACCTCGCGTCACATCGCGTAAGTAATACCAAAGTTTTAGTACTGAATGAGATGCGAGCATTTTACTAGGGTTCCGTTTACACGTACGCTTCACCATCTCTTTGTCAAAACAAAAACTGGCGGTCCGGCAGGGCGCGTGTGGGCGGCAGGGTGCGAGTGGACGAGTCCGGGAGGCCGCAGGCTGCCCAGATTACCCCCCGCTGTTTATCACGGATCAGGCGGGGTGGGGCGGCACCGCTGCTGTAATAGGGCCGGCCAGCGGCAGCGGAGAGGGAGCTCAGGCAATCGCTCCGTAATTCGAGAGTGCTGGCCTCCCTGGCCGCCCCTCCGCCGCCGCCGCCGCCGCCGTTCGGTGCCCCGAGATGCAGCCCGATACAGCACGGTGGCGGGGACGCAGGACCACCGCTGCGCGGAGCGGCGGCGGCGGCGGCGGCGGCGCGCGCGTGGGCGGCGCCTGTGCAGAGGCGCCCACGGAAAGCAAGAGGCCTTAGGGATGTGGGCAGATCGTTAAAAAATCGATTCTTGAATCGATCCTGCACTCCTTAGAAAAAATCGATTATTCAAGAATCGGTTCATGTAAATGCAGAAAGAAATTCAATAGGACATTATTTTTGGGCTGTAGTATATTCTTTACTCGAAGGCATGAATGAAGCGCACTAGTTCAAAATAAAAAAGCAAACGAAAAGTAGAAAAACAAGTGACATGTTCTCTAAGAATTGTATACCGACGTAATGTTGGAGTATTGATATTGCCATAGATAAGGAAATAATAGCTTTATTTTCAGCATCACGTTTGAAGAAATTAGTCATAAAGATGGGAATCATCTAAAAATAAACCCCAAAAAAACAAAACAAAATAGAGCTGCAATTTACGACACGAAAATGGTGCCTCTCAGTCCCTAATACAATGAACTACGTTTCCCGATTTTACCCAGGCGCAATTCCGGTGTTACAAGATACAGAGTCAACATCACAACTTATTTTCACGCGTGTATCAATGCACATGGTGAAACAAACTTACACACGAGCGAATTCATTGAATTCAACCGATTTTCTCTCTCCTCTTTTTCTGGAGAAAATATCATCTCGAGATTTTCTGGGCCACAATCATTCATATTCACGAGAACTAGAGAAAATCTGAGAAGACAACACAAGCCAAAGGAACATGCAAATGAGAAAGTTGTAACGCAGGTTCTGAAATTTGAACGTAAGAAAAGTCTCCGAGAACTAGAAACAGTGTACGTTATGTTTGCTGGCCATAATTGACTATGGATTGTTTACACTATTTTTCAAAAATTAATTTATATGAAATTTAGTTGTTAAGGACGATAACGATTGTTCGATGTTGATGACAGTGAAAAGACAAGGTTTCACAAGATACGAAAACTCATTCCTCTTATTTTTAACATTCATTTTAAGTACAGATTGTCGTATTCTGAATGAGTTGCCATTGAAACAAAGTACGCAAATTGTTAACAAGCTTATTGTATGTTTTGTAAATTGTATATTGTTGTTTCATTGTTTGATTCAAAACCTTTTTGATATCTTTGTAAAACAGGTATAGAGTTGATGACTTTCCAAAAAAGTATTAGATTAATTATATATAATGGTTAACTCGTAAATAAGAAAACAAAATCAAAAATGTAAGTCATTAACAAACACATCGAACTAGAATATTTGTATACATCAGCCATGCGCATAATCTTGTACCTTTTCAGCCCATGTTTAAGCCACCCAATTCTTTGTCCTCCTATCTAGTAGACTCCAATATTTATGTCATGTGAGTAGTCGTTGTGGATTGTAGTAAATATATACTTCCGCTAATGATAGTTTAAGACTGATAACATAAAAATGAAGAAACAAGATATTCAAATTTATGACTCTCTCGAAGACATTTGTGTCCAATATTTTCTCCAAAAGAACACATTTTATATCCTTTATAACTAGTAAATTGGAAGTAGTTAGGGAATTGACTTTCAGCTACGTCGCTTAAAATTTTCTTAACCAAAATTAAGATATCTGTCAACTCATTCTGTTGATATTTACTTTATTTTAAAGACTTTCATGGTAGGAATTTCTTGACTGTAAACAGCATGTATGCCATTTACGTATCATACACATTTCATTAAATCTAGATTGTAAAAATGAAAAACTGTGTTAATAATAAAAATAAAAAAAATAAAAACGCATGGCGAGCACGTGTCGGCGCAGGCCGAAAGGCCGTTGCCGCCAGCGCCTTCAAACGCGTCGGCAGCGCTGCCCTTTCCAAGCGGCCGTAACTCACCGCAGGAGGCGCCGGGGAGTGGGGGTGGGGGGCGTGGGTCCCATCACCGCGCCGAGGCGCACGTAAGCGCGGGTTAAAAGGAGTCGCGCGCCCGCGTGGGAACTCCGCGCCGGAAACACGAGACCCGGCCGAGCAGAGCGAGCGGCTTCCTTGCCTCTGCCCGCACACGATTACCCCCGGGAGGCTGGGCTCCACGCTCCGGCGATGTATTACGCGCTTTGGAACTCGGAATTAACGGAGAGAGAGGGGAAAACTCCGTCGTCGAAATATGAGCGGGTGGTGGGGAAAAACCTTCGTTTCTCAGCCATTTATTTACACGAAATTGAAACTTTAAACGCTTAACAACTTCAAACAACCCGGCTGCAAAGACGCAAGTAATCGGTGGTGCTTTTTAATATTTACAATAGAATACCTAAATAATATTTATTATAGAATGAGTAAATACTATTGTTACGAAATGAACTTCAATTAAGTTTTTCGTTCCTTGCATTTTTGTTTCGGGTAGGCAACCAAATATACTTTGTGGTCAAGAAGATTGCATATATTGCACACCTTCTGCATATGTTCTTGGTTCTCACAATAATTTTCTTTGGTTCTCTCTTCTGACTCACACTTCGTTAACATACAAAACTTTAATGTACGCAATCTATCACCACCTCCTATTCTTGCCTTAAAAAAGTACCATACTTAGATTTTCATCAGTTTCAACATTTATTTTTAAATAACTTGGAAACCCAAATTGTTTTCTCAAAAACTCATTACCACAAAATAAACGAATAAAGACAAAATATGAAAGAAAATTCGCATCTATCAAAAAATCATTTTAAAACTCTAACTAGTGGTGCTACAATCGCATATACTAATACACATATTTTATAATAAATATATTTTTATTATAAATATACTTTTTTTTTTTTTGAAAATTCAGAGCGTTCAACGAAAATGAAACCTGCACCATTCTTTTCAGCGTTTTATTGTTCTGCCTGTTTGCACAGTCCTTGTTCTATCTGTAGAAAACATTAGAAGAAAAACTTTGTAGCACTTCCTGAGAAAATATTGGTTTACAAGTTTTCAAGCACAAATGCCGCAAAAGAACTTTTTTCTAAGAAAACGTGTACATGACCTTTTCTAAAGGAATAATTTTTTTACAAGAGATTGTGCTTAAGGCAAACATCTTTATCTTCAATTGTGTAATTTTTAAATGTTAAAATAAAAGTTTGTAATCTATGTTTTTAACTCGACTTATTAAGTTATAAATATGTAATTCAGTATTTCCGTTAATCATTATTTTATTCGAATCTCGTTTCTCATTTTCATTATTTCGTCGTTTGTTGCAAAACGTCCAAAAAATATTCCATTCTCTTCATTTAATTCTGCGTTTGTATTTTTTCCATCTTAAATTTCTACACGTTTTTATGGGAATCACATCGTAACTCCCTATATATACCAAAGTATATGTGTATAGAAATAACTGTTTCGTTGTTTTCCGTTCTGAAATTGTTCCGTTGATTCAAGGATTATTTTTAATAAATTGATTAATATATTATCGCACATAAAAGAAAATTCAATAATGGTGATACAACCCGCTTTAAGATCGTGACATCATCGCTTCTCTCGGCTGGGAAAACAAAGTGCGTGCCCGGGGGCACAAATGCTTCCGCTGTCTCCGACCGCGCCCTTCCCTCTCTCCGTCAGCCGCGACCTCGCTCGCCTTCTACCCCATCTCTTACTTAGCGCTAATCGGAATTCCTTCACGGCGGTGGATCACGAACATTCTCCCTTTTCGAAAGAGGAGCCTTCGAACGGCGATAGAGGACAGTACATTCACGGCGGCTGGAAACGTCTTTGAAAATTGTAAGCATCATGAAGTTGGAAGCGAGCTTGCATTTCATATGCAATTCCGGGATTTTATTTTACTCGGAGAAAAAGAAAGAGAAAAAGTTATCGCTGTATAAATAGTTTCCAGAGTTTTCATTTTCTGTTTCATTTGCTAGTGCATCAGTTGATCGATTGATATATCCCAATACCGTGAAATTGCAATTTCCCAATTAATTGCTACGCTAAACGAGAACACAACACGCTCTTGTTTTCATTGCGCATCGAATTTCGCTAATACCATTAATCCTACAGATCTTTTCCAGTTTATTTCATTTTCGCAATACCCTAATGAAATGACGCGCTCCTGATTATACGTGTACGACTCCCATCTCGGTGTTTGACGGACAAAACCTTATTGCATTGCACCACATATTACATAATCAGAGTAAATTAAATACGAATACGGTTAGGGTGGCTCGGGGCATCAACTGATGTCATTGCAGTCCCTTCTGATCGGGAGGTTCTAGGTTTCGACTGACGACGGAGGGAGGATTTTCGACACTAGATACATAGCTAGGCACTTCAGCAGCCGTTTGGAGGAAAACTCTAGCGGCCGGCTGTTCTAATCGGTAGATTTCTGCGATTTTTCATATAAAAACCCGGCAATTGCCGGAGCAGTACACAACCGGGTAACAGACTGCGCACGATCTTTCCATCATCTTCCTTGTCATATCCCTCATTACTTAGACACCATCATGTACTACACTGTCACACACGACGGGAAGGTTAGATGCAATGGGGAGCTTACAGCGTCTCCCGGCAAGGGCGGTTCGTGCGAGATACCTGGAGTGGGAAACCCGCAAGCCGCTATGCAGGTCGGTCCACCTCCCGCAGTGGACTACATTTACGAGATTTATGAAATAAGAAAATGTGCATACTTGTGTGAGCAGTTGAAGCTTCCGGAAACACGAAAAAAACCCACTGACAAACAAAATCGCCAACAGAAAGGTGTGGTGGTTGAGAGGTTCAAATCCGTAGATTTATTCAAACTGAGAAAGGAAATATGAGTTTCAATTGTAGAGATTTTAGATAAATCATCACTGAGAAACAAAATCGCCAACAGAAAGGTGTGGCGGTTGGGAGGTTCAAATCCTTAGATTTATTCAAACTGAGAAAGGAAATATGTGTATCAATTGTAGAGATTTGAGATAAATTATCAACGGTCAACCCCGATCGCATTTCCTTCTCTTCCTGAATGCAGTCTAGCTCCAGCGACGACTTCCATCGTCTCGCCATCGCCGTCCCATTCATCCAGCCGCACCCCGACGCTGCGACGCCGACCGCAGCGCAGAGACGCATACCGTGGCGAAGGCCGCGTCCGAAGAGACGGTGTCGAGGCGGCGGTGGCGCGCGCGCGCAACCGCACCGCCGGCTTTATTGCCTCGCGCGCGCCGGTCACGAGCGGCGGCGCGGCGCGGACGTCCGGCGCGGCGCGACCGCAGACGCCGGCGCCACCCGGGGCCACTCGGCGCCCGGCGCGCAGACGCTTGCAAGATGTTGCAGGTCTTTCATTTATCTAACGTCGAATGCAACTTAAAAACAGCGTTGGACGGATCACGGGGAAAAGTATTCTGTGCACATTTTAAAAAATATATATTTTTATTTCTTAGATCTCTACCCTAACCCATATAGAAGTTGAATTATTTAACTTATATTAATCAATACAAATTGATATCCAGACATTGAATGGAGCAACAACATGAGTTTCACTTTGGAGAAGACTATTTTAGCTATAGAACTCGACAAAAAGAAGCGATTTTAGAAACCTTGTATATAAAAGCAAATGAAACACTTAATTCGCTGGCTGAATCTAATGTTTTCACTACGAGCTATAACGGTGTGTTGCAGACTCTGGGCGACAGGGACTAACCCTGAGTGAGTCCATGACTCCGAGAGTTTGCATCATAAGTTGGGTTGTTTATATATATTTTTTTTAATGTGTACTGTATATTTTGTAAGTTTGGGTGTAGCCTGATGATGAGAGAAACATATTCCTGAAACGTTGCGGAAGCAAATGTGTAATTAATGACAGGCTGAAATAAATGAGGAACATAACAATTATAAGTGGTCTTTAAAAAAATTGAAGCAGTATGTTACGTATGAAAAATAAACAAAAACATATTTCTAATGGCTATATTAAAATATTATAAAATATACTAACGACTATTTTGCAACTAAGCGTGCCCAATGTTTCTTCGCGAGCTTTGCGTTTCCTCTGGATGTTCCAATACAGCGCCTCGGATCGCTGTGGTGCCCCCTCGTGCGATCCACTCGTGTCAGCGATTGCGTAGAAATAGTTGCGCATCGATATTTCGGAGAAAGAGATAGCCCGAAATAGATGTTACAACCGCAATCTCCACGATGGACAAGTAGTTCGCCGAAGCAACACTGACCCGGTCAAGGCTTCCACATTTTCCTCGTCTTAATATAATTCTTCATTAAACAAGTGGCATAGTCTGCTTTTGGATGTATTACATAAACAATGGTCAACATTTTATTTTGTGTAAGCGAAAACATGAGACAATACACAATGCTGGTGGTCTTTCAAGAACGTTATGACACGGGGTTTTGCGACTTCAACCGTAAACGGTGTTATTAAGTTATTTCAAGACTTCAGGTCACCAGCAAAATACGATTATATTATTGATTAAAATGTATCCTCTTAATTATTCATAATATTATTATTAATTTTGTTTATTGTTAAACTTACTCAGCACCTGCCAAACTATTACTGGTTTAGAAAGAGGCATTAATAAGAAATGCTGAGGATTACTGCTAAATAATTACTAGGAAAATGAAAAATACAATACAGGTATATCTACTTTTGCTATTTAAAACTTATACAGGTACGGTATTGGGGAGGTAAGCATCTGTTCAGAACAAATTGCACTTTGGTTAGCTCAGGACACCTGAAATTGGGTAAAACACGGATTGGTTTGAGCATTTATGTTTCTAACATATTTTGATGATACTAGACTACAGCGAATATGTATTTTGTACTATATAACGTGCTTTTTCTTTTCTTATAAAAACATTAATTAACGTTCAATTTAAAAAAAATTATCCTCAACCCGAAAGTGATTTCCAGTTAAAACAACTCCATATTAATATTTGACGAACAGTAGACACAAGGAACGACAGGCAGATCTATCAGCGAACCCTCGACCATGGAATTAAACTGAATAATCTGGAACAATAATCGCGACAGTAGACAAACGATACCCGTTGCGCTGCCCGGTGGACAGTCGAGGTGGTCGCGAGCTGGGGCCGCCACTCTGACAATAAAGTAAAGCTCATCAACCACCGAGCAGAGACGAAGACGGGGTAGAGATAAATGAAGACGCTGGAGAAGGCGAAGTCATACAAGCAAAGAATGGGCCGGAGAGATACGGGGTCGGGGACACAAGGGGTGGCAGAGACGGGAACGGAGATTGAGGCGGAGTTGGCGCCGGATGCGAAGATAGAGATGGAGGGGCAGAGGAGGGGAATAAGACATCAGAAACGTAGACGAAGAGAGAGCGAGAGAGAGAGGCGAACACGTAGACATAATCAAAGTCGAAGACGGAGGCGGTGGCGGCAGAGATGAGGGTTGGATGGATTGATTGAACGATTATTTCTTGTTTCAGGGCATCTCAAGTGCTACGGTCACTCTACTGCAATTTAAATATAACTGCCCCTGACATAAGTCAGCTGTTGCGGTGACATTCAATCGGGAGGTTGAATGTCACTATAGTGACGTCACTATAGTGACGTGTCAGGTCCCGACTGGACAACACCGTAACAGCTGACGACCTGCCAAGTGCAGCTCTAAATAAATCGAAGTACAGTCCCGTACGAGAATTGCATATATAATTCGGGAAGTGGCGGTATTCCTCCAGCTGATATGTGAGATCTGGCGACGACCTATATGCCGTTTTGCGTGGTTTGCTCCTGCAGGTATCTTCGCCAGCGTGGCACCGCCCAGGCCGAGCCAACCCCTAAACTTCCTACTGAGAACTCAACATGTGCGGAAGTGCAGTGAATGTAAGTGTGGATACGCGTAAAGAGAGCGGAGGGAGCAAGAGTGAGGAAGGAAAGATCGCGCGCGATCCGTGGCCCATTTGTTAGGGTACTACTCCGGCATTCACCAATTGTTAAGAGAATCCATGGAAAAACAACGATAAGATTTATTTAAACAACGGCTGAATTCGACCTCGCTTTGCATCTAGTGTTGAAAATCCGCTGACGTTGGATATCGAACCCTAGGATCTCCCGTTCAACGACTCAGAAGAATCAGTAACTGAATCAGAATCACTAGAATCAGTAACTGTCGCCCTGAGCTATCTCAGCGGGTGATTGGGTAGCGTCGCAGGCGGAGTGGAGGCGGAGGCGCGCGTGTGGTCATCGTTTCGACACCGGCTGGCCCCGCCCCCCGCCGGGAGGACGGGTGTTAGGGCGCGGCCGGTAATTCACTTAGCGGGGCGGGCGCTGGCTCAGCGGAGGTGCGCCGGGCGACGAGACGCTGGCCGCCCCGCGCCGCGCGCTCTTCATCTGGTTGAACGCTCTCGCCAAAGAGGACAGCGCCTTCCTTTAGGACCATGCACATTTATTTTTTAATGAACATTTGTATACTCTCATTTATATATTATGTTTTTCCTCGTTTCGACTAAATTAGTAAAAAAGAAAATTATTTCTTCCATCCAGAAATACTGTTATTTATAGAAGAGGGCATGGCAAATTTAATTTCACTTTCTATCTATTTTCACTGAGTTGTGAAAGATGAGCGGAAACCTATACTCATGTTTTATGTGAATGTATTACAACACAATGGCTTCCGAACTAACTTTGTATTTAAAATATCAACATTTTTGCAGTATGTAACACTTCACACTACGGTTTCAACAAAATATATCTTCCAAAATTTTCAAGGATATTGTCAAAGAATATCATCTCGAAGACAATTATACAACATATTCTTATTTCGTATTGTTTCTGTTATTTGTTTTAAAATACCTTCAACCTGACTTCAAGTAATTGTTTCATAAATGTTATGTTACAATGACAAACAAGCTATAGATTTAGATACGGCATGGTGTTTACTTTTTCCAATTTAGTTTTTTATGTTGATTTCAAATATGAAAACCGTTTTGCTCCGTCACGTCAGGGTTTAAGATATCGACGAATATTAATTTTAATGGAACATTGTTCATCAATTTTTATCCCAATGTTTTTTGTATTTTTTACGCACAATATTTTCATCGTCTGTGAACAAATTAGATTTAAGGTAATATTCTGAAGCATTATCGATATCGCCTTACTTTTCAATGAGTGACAGTGTTGACTTCTGTGGGATGTTCAAGGTCTCTTGACAAGACTCGAGGCGAAACACAATATTGAAGCATTGCGATAATTCATCGACTCAACTAAAAAAAAGTTTCAAAGCAATATTATTACAAAATGGAAACAAAAATGCAACAGTATTGGTTGAATATACTACGCACCTAAAAGAGACATATGCAACTATCTAGCAACTTCTTGAAAAAATATGCTATCACGAGAGTAAACAGTATATCTACGGTGATTTAAAAATCATACCATTCTCATGGGAACATCTGCAGGGTATATCAAGTACTGATATTTTATCTGCAAGTGGAACAGTAGAGATAGAAAGCACTACTACATAAAGAAAAAATAGCCTATCAAAACTATAAAGCACTCAGGAAATAAAAAGTTCTTCCTGTGTCGTTGGTTGGCTCAAACAATGAAATCACGCAACCGCTTCACGCGAGTTGCGAAAGTGAAAGATGTGTTCGCAGATCCACAAATAAAGAAAGTAGTTGCTATCAGCCATTTCCGAAACGTACTGAATGATACTGAAAAAAGTGCATGGATGGCAATCAAAACAGTTGCATCCATTTTTCTTAGGAATTATAAATATGCTATGTAAATGTTGTGAAAAAGTGCATCAGAGACTATAACACCTTGATATCCTTCAAAGTGCATCTCCTCGACTCACATCTTGACTTCTTCACCGAAAACCTAGGTTCAGTCAGTGACAAACATGGTTTTCATCAGGATATCTCGGTGATAGAAAAAAGAATCAGGGTCAATGGAGTGCATCAATGTTGACTGACAACTCCTGGACACTTCAGCTGGACATGCCAAATGCTCAGCACGAAAGGCAAATTAACAGCCAAGAAATTCAAACCCAATATAGCTTAGATTAAGAATTTTCTGAGAGTATGAATTTTATGTTTGTATCACACCTTGAAATACACATAGTATGCGTGTCATGGTATTCAATCTCATTATTTTCTTAGCTAATTCCACATACATTATTACTCGATTTTACAATTTTTTCTAGTGAAATATAAATTGTTAACGTGTGTATCTAAAAAACGGTGGATGATAGAGACAAATGGTTAACATATTTTGAAGTAGTTTCATGTATCTTAGAACAAGTGTTAAATACTAAGATATCCGCCAATTTTTAAAATTTGTTTTTCAGTGTAATCAATTAAATTCTTTACGAAGAAAAGTAATTATATTTTTCTCTTAATGTTTTATTTTTGTGTGGTATTTTGGCATTTAAGGTTAAGTTTAATCCAAACTTTTCCAATCCGGTCTTTTCCATTTCAAATCCAATCCGGTCTTTTGCCAGCTAGCGGTGTTCCCAGGCCTAGCCCTGAAATTATTTACTTTCCACGTCTGGGCGTAAAGGAGACGTGGAGAGCATGACGTATTCCCATCACCGTACCTACCATACTTTGCCTGCCTGAGATATTTATTACGTCACACGGCTATGGAAACTGGGAAGAAACTAGTTGTATTAGAAAGCTACAGCTTCATTTTTGCCCCAGCCGGGAATAAAAACCTTTGACTCACAGAGAAATAGAACACTGTCAAAGAAGCACTCGAGGGTGGATAAAAAAGTTTAAATTGTTTATATTTTAATCGTTATAGGAATAAACGTTTTGGCTGTAATCTACGATCGTGATGAAAGAAAAATGAATCTAGAATCGTCGACCAACCAAGGTAGTTTTCTAATTGACACATTCTCCCTATGATAAACTTCAGAGAATAATAACTTTATGAACGTAATTGAAATTCATTCCTTCTTCAATTACCAAGTCAACATCACCGAATATCATCGTACTTCATGTAAAAGGAAAGATAATAATTCTGGAATTATCATTTTTTTAAAAAAATATAAGTTCGCATCAACTTCTAGGTCATTAGCGACCATTATTGCTTGTAACGGTACGGTACTGTGAAGATGACACGATATGATGATATGGGTGAGAGGACAAACACAATACAACCATGCTCGAAGCGGGAGTTGAACCGCGGTCTTTCGGTCCTAGATCGCTACCGCCCTTGCTTGTAACGGTACGGTAACTGTG
>BOPP01000019.1:9048524-9071178 GCA_017312745.1 Gryllus bimaculatus
CAATACAACCATGCTCGAAGCGGGAGTTGAACCGCGGTCCTTCGGTCCGAGCTCGCTATGGCACTACTGCCTTAGCGATCTCGGCCACACGGACCGTCTGGAATTACCTTTCCGGTTCACATAATATTCAAATTACGCGAACCCGCGGCTCATACTTCACGATTTACAATCTGCCATTCCCGAAGCAGAAGATCATCCTGACATTCCCCAAGGAGATCTGCCGATCTGCCATTCCCGAAGGGGACGCGCGTTGTGGTGAGCCCGGCACGTCTGCGAAGCGACCTTTCAGCTGCGCGTCTTCCTTGGCCACGCGTCGCTTCGCATGCGAGACGAGGCCCCGAGCGTCGCAGGTGCGAGACAGATGGGCGAAGCGGGCTTTCTCCGCACGCCGCCAGCAGGGGAGAACTACACGCCGAATCAAACATCAAACCAATCACTTACCATGCTTATGCTCACTTACTCAGCCTATCTCGCTGACCAATAACGTTTCCTCAAACAGCCACTTGGTCAACCAGAGCAGAAATCTCAACCTCAACCCAGGTATTTTTTCTTGACATATTTATTCACTTTCAGATGATACACTTTGTTCGATGACTAACTTTACAGATTATTTTATGTTTATGCTATTTAAAAATGTAATTTAACTAATCTAAACATAGTATCTACCAAGTATCTTGGACGGCTAATATTTTAGAAAGTCTTAAAATGGGAATCAATTTTTTATTGGTGTGTGGATTGGAATTTTGGTATGTTTGAAATGGGATGGTGAAGGTGTATGAGTGGCTTCCGGTAGAAGCTGTGATATATATGAGATATTTGGTTTACAGATGCCCATAATAAAGTAAAACGACGAATCCTTCCTCATATCAGAAAAGAGTGGTGGTGTTAATTACTTTTGATTGAATTGCAATATGATACAGGCGATAATAACAAAATATTCAATACGATTTTTTGAAATACAAAGGACAAAGGCGGCTTCAATTTTCAATATTCTTATATTTATACTAGTTTCAAATAGACGATGGATATGCGATTGTTTTTATAAACGAACGTAATGTTATGGAGCGTATATAAATAAAATATCGTGATGGACTGGTTAATGAAGAAAACATCGTCTGACAGACAATGTAATGAATAATCATCACGTGTTGGTGTAAAGTATGTTGTTGCAAGAGTACTGAATGAAGATTATACATTGTAAAATAGAATTCAAATCTAAATTACCATTGATTTGGCATGCGAACACAAATTATAGCTTGCGACTAACAAAGAGGGCATTAATCCCAGTTGACTTTTGTTGCTTTTAAGGCGACCTTCAAGGACGCACGCACACAACTTCCTAACTGGCCACGCCACTTTCATAGAGGTCGAAAGCCACAAAAGGCCAATGACATTCGATGTTATCAAAACGGCTTAAAGGCTCGCGCTGCAACGAGGAAGTTTTTCTGCGCGAGGCGCTTGATTGAAGTGGAAAGTGGTCGGGCAGATGCACGTCAGACCACGTCAGTTGGACCTCCCGTCTTCCTTCGCTTCTCACAAGATTAAATTATCGTACAGGTACAAATTGTGTTTTATAATCCGGCCGTCTGTGACCCATCTCGACAACAACACCACACATGTTAATTACTTACTCGTTTTGTGAATATTTAATAAACTCATCTCACACAGAACTTTTTTGCGAAAGAGCGAAATATCTTTCAATATACCTTTTTGATATACTTATATAAATTGTAACGAAAATTCAGTGCTTTGAGTGTTGTGCTAGGGAAATTTTTTAATTTAAACTGAAGGAGAGCTACATCACATGTAAATATTTTTAATAAAAAGCTAACAAAGGTTTATAATAAATATAACCAAACATTCAAAAGCAAATAAATAAATGTGACAAAATTCGTTTATTTGAATGGTACCGAACGAGAATACGAGATATTTTTATTACAAAAATAATTGGTGCAATTGACATGTAACCGGCAGAATCAATCGAAGAAAGGATATTATAGTAACTGAGTTATGAACCGAAATCTTTCAAGAGATCTATTTGAGAAAACACGTCAGAGGGTATAATGTTTGAATGGCTGACGCAAAAAGAGAGGATACACCAGTTAACTAAAACGATTTCAATTGAAACTCAGCCAAATAGGTCATTCGAATGTCATGCACCAGGAACCTAACTACAAAAGCATCAGTAATAATTCCACCAGTACGTTTCCTCCTACATAACTACCATCTTCCTTTAGCCATGAATGTTACATTCACTTTAAGAATTCAATTTACATTTTGACAAGTACAATCATACATGGTGCGCGATTATGTAGTAAGAAAAAACTCAAATGCATGTTTTCAAATGCAGAACTTGAGTTCTTGAATACTTTTATAGGCATTGTTCTGAAATTTTACATTTCCATTAAACTAAAGAAGCGAAATATTTTGAAGAAACGAGTAGCCAATAATTACTCAAAGAATAGGTGTTAAAATATTATTAGTGAAAAATCAAAAGAAAGCACTGAGAACTGGTTGCAACTTACTACTATAGAATAGTTTTATACATTCTTCTTTCCAGCAGTCAAGCTACATTTTCCATATTAAGCGGAAGGTCATTATTGTTTTTATTATTATTATTATTTATATTATTATTACTTATTGGTATCAGAACGAATTCGAAATCATATTAAACATCTTTCATCAATATAAGATCCTGCCTGGGTAGGTAACTGCAGCAGACGAGACAACAGCACGACATTTCAATCATAAAACGACATTTATTTCGATGCGTTTGTCATTGTGTCACTTGGTTGACATGCTTGGTAGAATATTGGCCGGCGGCCAGATGCTTCCGCGTTATAGCAGTTACGCATAGGCACAAACATGCAAGAAATAGTGTTCCTGGTAACAAAAGGTCGTGGAAGTGTTCTGGCAATGTCAATTTGCACGCATGGTAATTTAACTGTCATTTGTTTACTTCGTTTTACTGAAGGGTTGATAAACAAAAAAAGAATACTTGAAACATTTCACTACAACAGATAGTGACAACATACACTCAACGCTGTTATTATTTTTTGATGTTCTTTGTACTACATAAGGAACGCAATAGTTATCAAACGGAAAGTGTTTTAAATTTTGGAATCCTCTAAAATTTAAAGAATGGTTTTTAAAATCGTAAGGCCTCGATATGTGCCAGATGATTGGAAAATATTTATTTTGAAAAATCCTGTGAAAGAGTTAGGCACTAGTGTTGTTCACAATACATATACAGACAGACAGGCAGATAGACAGGAAACGCAGACGATGAACAGACATTATTTGGGAAGGGAGACGGACATTTTGAAAATGAAAAATAACGTTTTCGCTGTGAGGGGACCGCAAACCGTATTTCCGTTAAAATTTCGAAATCGTTTTTGTGCAATATTACATAACTTTCACTGTACTACATTCATTACTTCTATGTACGTTCATATACGAGAAAATAAAATTCGACTTGCAGGCAGCAGCCTCTCTCCGAGGCAACGTTCGTAAGAAAGCAACGAACGTCCATCCGCGCTCAGGGTAGGATTGGTAATCGGGATTGGATTTCTTTCAATTAGCACTCTGAGGCTATCCACCTTCTACCCACAAAAACCCAATCAGACGAACACCCCGGGCGACGTCAACGAAAAGTCCATGTCGAAGAAGAAGAACCAAACGAGAAGAGACGAAGGAAGAGAAGGCAATACCTTCGCTTCGGAAGGCGAAGACGTAAACCGAGTCCAAGATATGTCACAGGAAAAGACGATGCCGAAGGAGATCCACATGAAACCCGAGACGAAATCCGGACTATGACAAACAAGAAAACGATCTAGAAAAAGGAAGGGGAAGGCCAAGACGACAGCGGACACGGAGGTGAAGGCAAAGGCGAAGAATAAGACGATGTCGAAGAAGAAACCGGAAGAGATGGCGCAGGGAGCAGACTGATGTCACTGCAGTGCCTCTGACCGGATGTCCTAGGTTTGGCAGGATTTCCGACATACGCCAGATAGGTAGGTCCAGTTCTGTTGCGTCCTGGGGGAGAATTCTAGTGGCCAGCTGTTCTGATCGGTAGTTTTCAGGCGAATGCCCGAGCAGTACCCTACCAAAAGGGCCAGGAACTACGCGAATTTTTTTTACTTCTCATTCCTTTTCCGATCCTACCCCTTACACACACGTACACTTACGTGCACTACACAACCACATACTTAGAGCCACCATGAGCATAGAGCTTGTCCCGGCTGAGGAGGTGCCCTGCTGGTGGGAGATACCTGGTTAGGGAAAAACACCTCTAGCCAACGGTAGTTCGATTCTGGATCTCACCATCGAGAACACCGCCACCTTCCGAGAAAAACATACACCACACTAACGGGATGAATGACTCTCGCAACTGACGCACCCGGAAACACCAGTCATTAATCAGTCAATCGATATGAACTCCCAGACTTTGTGGAACAAGAAAACGATCTAAAATGGAAAGGTGAAGGCAACGACGAAGGCGGATGCTGAGGCGAAGTCGATGTCAAAGGAGAAGAAGGAGCAGCCGATTTAGTTCTACACGAAGTCCATGAGGCGAGTTGCACCTCAGCGCTTGTGCCTCTGAGGAAGCGGCGTGGCGCGGCGTGGCGAGCGGCGGCCTGGGGCGCGGCCGGCGGGTCATGCACCTCGTTAGAGGGGCCCCCGCGGAGCGGGGCGCCGCGCGTTAATAAGAACACGCGCGTGACGGATGCGGGCCCCCGGCAGCGCGGGGCGGGGCCACTCAGGAGGGGATTGGCACAATGACCGCGCACGTGTTGGCACCGCCCGCGCGCCACCCAGCGCCCTCTCGCACACGCCCTCGTTCGCCTCGCCCTGCTAGGTCCTCTTCGCGCTGTGCCCACCCACCGATGCAGGGAGTGGAAAGGGAAGGCGTGAAGCGTTGTCGAGATGCCAAGTAAATGAACTAACGATGGCAATGAGAGCGTTTGCTGTACTTGCCACATGACAAAATTTACGAAGAAGAACCGTAGTTTCGTTCGATTCGTTGCGGTTAATTACGTCACAATGGTGTGTAAAAAGAGGAAATGTTGTTGGTTAAAAACGATTGTAATGGCATTGAGTGACTCTACGGCACAAATAGATATATTTGTTGTTTGATTTAAACCATTTTAGTAACAATGATACTTAAATAACTCATGAATAGAGAAACACGATCATTGACTCATATAAATTTCTATGCTTCCATTAAAATGTTCCATGCATGATATTACTACTTTAAGTCCAGCATGCCACCAACTACTATACAATAGCTCTGACCATTCTTTTGCTTCTTTTTAGTTTTTCATCTGTACGCTTCTCAATATATGCATTTCGCTGTGCATTTCACATTTCTTAAATTTTATGTCTTTTCTCCAAACGTTTTCCCTCGGTCTGTATAAACATGTCTCCTATAGCTGCTTCTTTATTCTATTCTTCAACTTCCGTTTACATTCCACCATTTCTTTCTCTCCAATTGACCCCAGGTTTTTCACATTACAGGTCTCCCAATCTGCTTCCAACATCTGATTCCGGCTGCCCTTCCTTGTGTCCCGACTCGCTTCGGCCACGTGCGCATTCGCCCACGATTTATGTCTTCATTGGCCGCCACTGCGCATGCGCCGCCCTGTGTCCATCGCGAGATCTCCGCCAGCGATAACACAGCGGCAACATTGCTGCCTCCGCAGCATCTCCGACCCAGGGGCCCTGGGATTCGAGTCCAGATGGTGGGGCATTTTCGACAATAGCTATTACTGTAAGCTACTTATAAAAATTAGTTATTATTAATCGACATTAGTTGATTAATAAATTGGCGATTCCCGACACGTCAACTGCTACGGTCATTAGAACCGATGGTTTAATGAATGTTCTACTCTGAGAGGTGGCGGTGTTCCTCCCTCACTTGATATTAAGGATGGACCGCCGACCTACGTGTCGGCTTGCATGGGATTTCCATCGCCAGGTATCTCCCCCAAAGGAGAAGACACCGCCCCAGCTGGAAAAAGCTCTAAGCTCTGGACTGGACTTCCGACATGTATAGGAGTGTACTGAATGTAAGTGTAAGTGTGTGCGTTGTGTAAGGGGAGAGGATTGCACAAGGAAGAGGAAGGAAAGATCGTGGACAGTCAGTGGCCCTTGGTTAGGAATACTGCTCCGACATTGCCTGAAGTTGATCGGAGAAACCACGGAAAACTACGGATCAGTTCATCCGACCGCTAGAATTGATCCCCAGACAACGACTGAATTCGAACGTAGATAGCTACAGTTCGCCAGGTAAGACTCTCCTCACCGAGCCTACTATTAAAAATTAATAGGACCTACTATTAAAACTTGCATTTATGTTGCTCGCAACCAGATCATTGGGAAACAGATGAAGGGGAGAACATTTTCTGCATCTGTTTTGATTGTGGTGAGAACGCAATTTACTTTTTGAAGCTGCAGCTCGTGCTATCAACATAACTTTGGTGCAACCACTCTCACCAGCAAGATACCACTGGAGAGACTTTCCTGGCCCGCTGTAGTATCGAAATTCTGGCACCGTCGGACTGAACTTTCTGGTAAGAGTTGCTGCAGTCATTTGCAATACTAGCTACACTAAGCCGGTCTTAGTTGGGTGGAATTCAACCACTTACTGGAGAAGAATTCTAAGAGTCGCTTGCTCTGATTCGTAGTTACCATACTTTCTCCGTTCACTGCCACATAAATATCACGGCATTGCCCTAATGATCAGTCCAAAGACGGCACGCGTTCTTTCCTTCATCATCCTCGACCTCTCCTCTCCCCTTGCCCACTTACTTATACTTGCATGCATTATTCTCTTACAAATGTCGGAAGACCAGTGTGGAGGAGTTTGGAGCTATTCCCGGCTGGGTAGTGCCCCACTGGGGGAGTCACCTGGAGGGAGAACCCCTTCTGCAAGCCGACGTATAAGTTGGCTCCGGGTCTCATCTTTCAGCGTAGGAAGAACACCGTTACCTTCCTGGGTATAAGTATTTCACAGACCTCCACAAATATACGTATTTGGCAGGCCCGGAATCAATACTCGCAAGATCGGTCCAGATGCTCTGCCTATCCTCCCTTCATGGTAGCCCTCTAACAATCAAGCCATCACCTGCAAAACGTCCTTGGAATGTGGTATTTCACTCCAATTTTTAACTATCCACTCCACAGCAGTTCAGAGTACCATGCCTCACGGGGTGGCAACTAAAAGCTCCTTGTGGACTGAGATATCGCTACAAAAACATGAATCATTGCGCCACGTTTGATAATTTGTACACGCCCTGAGGGAACTAATGATATGTGACCTTTTTCGTGTTTTCTTGTTGAATTACTATACAAAAGGTTTAAAAACACCACAGCCCAAAGATATTTGACAACCACGCCTCAGTAAAAAATGCTGCATGAAGCGCTGCTTCAGTGACTCAGCCATTGTGGACAATAGAATGGTGGAAGTGCAACTTGGAATAATTCTCCTACAAGAACTTATCCCAGGAATTTATTGCACACTTTTTTAAAAATATTCCCTTTTCATTTAAAAACCAAATACATTAGCTGACTAGCTAAAACAAATTATTAACGATAATGATGGAAATATTTTATTGACGGTCGCTGATGAAGTAAAATATTTCAACTTAATCATTTTATTTTATTAACATATTTTGAAATTAGATTCAAGATTTTCCTTTTTCGTTCATTTACGTCCGATTAAATGTGGTATTCGTTACTGGAGGCTTATGTTGAGCGAGAAACAGAACACAGATTGATAAAGCAAAGATAAAATTCAATAACATATTTTCCAATTTTTGTGCGACTAATTTGTTTCTATGACACACCAAATAAAAAGGAAACTTAGAAGCGTCGCACATGATACGCTTTCGCACATCCATAAAAATATCACTGACAGATGACATCTCTATCTTGGAACGAATAGTCAGATTTCGGCAAAAGATTGCATATGTATATTTCTATTTGTGATTTCTTCTTGGTTCGTGCTTCTCTTGATCCGTTAATCTCAACTGCTTTTTAGTCTTGTCAACACACTTCACGAGAAAGTAAGAATGTTGAAAATCCAGCTTCGAGAAACGTGTCCCGTCCCACGCGGCTTTTCGGGACGTTCGACAAATTCTCGATAACGTACATATTAATCGCCAAGAAAATCAAGGAAGTTGATATGATTATGTAGAAAGTAACTCGACTGCAAATTGCGAAAGGAACTCGAACGATTTAAGACTTCTTATAACTCACCTCAAATGGCACGCACAAAGTAATATACTATACGTAGCAGTTTTCATTTCTCTTCATTAAATAATGTTTCAATTTCAGTAAAATATTAGGCCATGGATTTAAAGAGAAATTACAACTTTCCTGACTCATTCGGTTTTACTTTCTAAATGTACTTTTTTCATAAGAAACGAATATATCATTCAGAATAAATGCTGTAGAAATGGGCACCAAGTCGTGAGTTCGGACTTTCATATCCGTAAGAGAAAAGAGAAGTTCTACATTTACCATTCCAGTATTTTCAGCATTTTCGAGACAAAATATAAATAGCTTGTCGGAATTCGTATGACGTATCTTGACAGTTTTAATTCTAGCGACGATAAAAAAAGTAACAGTACATTAAATATTAGCTACTCTATACGCATGTGTACACCTGGAAGAACTATCACGGTTTGTCACTGGACCCCCAGGCACCGAACACAGATTTCACTCGTAAATCAGTAGTTATTATTCCACCACCCGGACCATGAATTAAGATGTACCCCTGAGTTATAGAATCAACTTCCGAACGAGACAAGTAAAACAATGAGCTCCTGGGAAAAAGTTATTTGTTTAGACGCGGTGCGGCGTCTGGTTTCGAGGTCCGGGGGCTCAGGATGGAGAGGCAAGCGCCTCCTTGGCCTGGGGGCAGGGGGGAGGGAGGGGGCAATGAAGACGTTCACTTGGCCAGGGACACGGCGGAGGTGCCGCAGCCTGGAGTTATTCCGCCTCCCAGCCGAGTCGCGCGCGCCTAATCACCATTGCGCCGGCGACAAAGGGCGCCGCCGCGAGCACCGAACCTCGTCTCGTCGGACGCTGACGGGAGGGGTGGGCGCGGGCGGCGGGCGGCGGGCGCGGGCGACGGGCAGCGGGCGGCAGGCAGGGTGCGGCGGGTTGCGGGGCGGCGGGCGGCAGGCAGGGGCGGCGGCCGGCGGGCGGCGGGCGGCGGGCGTGGCAATCCATGCAAATCATCAACGTGTTCTACAGTTCTTGATTATGTTCAGCTCAAAATAATACGATTAAAATAAAATTCGCAAAAGTCCTTTTGTATATAATCTTTTACAACAAATTTTTTTATCAATTTCTTTTGGGGGTTTACCTCATTAAAATGTGTTTCAGACCAATAAAGGATCTTCGGCTAAAGCAACTCTGCATCTAAGTGTTACAGTAAAACGAATGAAAATTAACATACGTGTTAGAGAAGTACTATTAAAAAACTATTGGGCAACTGAGTATTGCCCAGAATCATACGTTGCTATTTGACACAGTTGACTGAATGAACTCGGCACTATACAGAATAGTATGGTACATAACACAAACGTAAATAATACATTGAAGCACTTTGTATAACTATTTGTATCTACAAAGATATTTAAAATTTCTTATCTTCTATATCGCGTTCAAAAATGCCATGTATTAATCAAATAAAATGGCCCTTTGTATATCAGACATCACTCACGTACTTTACCACAAAATAACCATTCAAAGATTGGGAAAAAAACGAAAATCCAAAGGTAGCTCTACAGTAAAAGAAACCTGAAAATTAAATTTCAAAATCGGACCGTAGACCGTAATGTCTTCATGGTTTTTCAAAGGAATGGTTAATAATGAGTGCCTTTAAAGGATACATTATATTTAATTATCTACAGCAAAATCTAAACAAATTAATCACAATGTCAAGTGTCTTTAGAAAGCACTCTACAAGTGATTTTTGCCTTAAAATGGCCGCAGGCAGACTCGCCTCTTGGTATCCCCGCGTGGAGGTTAGTTCGGGCAGGTGAGGGCGAGCGGCGCTTCCGTACGGCACCGGCGCGGCGCGGCGGCGAGCGCCCTCTGGAGAGGCATTCCAGCGTTTCCGGGGGCCCGGGGCGGCGCCGCGAGGAGAGGCTCGGGAAGCCCGGATCAAGAGCCTGGGAGGGGAGGGAAGAAGGGGCGGCCGCGTCATGGGAATGGTAATGAGAGCCCACACGCGGCGGGGGGCGGGCGAGCGGACGGCCGAGTGGCATGCGATCCTCGCGCGGTGCACCCGGGCAGCGGCCAGTCCCAATTAGAAGCATTGTGTGTGTGTGTGTGTGTGTGTGTATGCAGGCAGGCCGGCGCCCACACTGGCTGCAGCGGGAGCTAGCGGACGAGCGGAGATGCAAGACTTCCATGTGCAGTGGCACCAAAGCCGGATCTATGAATGGGTGGAATAAATCCTCCAAAAGATCAGGCGCGTAATATGAGAAAAAATGAGCAATTAATTTGTGCAGATGACGATGAGGAGAGATATTAAAAATTTACTTTTTGATATTTTATTTCTTAAAATCCGATTAAACCGTACAAATACGTTCAAACTATTATCCGTGTTAAGTACAATGTATTTACTTGTCAAATAATGTTCATTCTGTTTTTTTTCTTTACCTTACTAATATTTTATTTCAAGTAAAGTACAATTGATCATTTTAGTTTTTCTCATTTTCGGTATTTTAATACAGTCTAATAATATTCACAGCTCTATCATCGCCAGCACAAGAATCAGCACCATCGTGCCCCTCTTCATATTACGAATATGGCATTACGACATTATTTTATCGTTTTGTCGTCTGATAGAAAAAAAACAACATATTTTACAGTGCTCCTGTGTCGGATGACGGAGCCACGAATGATAGTACTGATACCGAAAATTCCTCAATGCCATCAGTTCACAAATTTTCATTTTCGACCTTTTGTTTCCGAAAAAAATAATTTTCCTTCCTATAATATTTAACAGTAAATTTTTCATTTGCACTCATCGTCACGGGTCGTTTTGAAACAACATAATTCATTAACAAATTGCTGTGATGTATCGAAGAGTTTCTCAGCAATATGACAAGAAACATTAGATCATCTAAAAGTGAAGAAATCGCGTTATATTACGAGTATGATGAACGCAAATATTGCAGAATTATTGTAGAATGTAATTATTTAATATTTATTGTATCAGTATTTTCAATATTCATAGCATTTTAGTTGAGTTTTTAAACAGAGTATTTAAAACTTTCGGGGTGTACGAAAACTCCTTGTGTGCCTGCTACACAGCAAATAGAACATAGAACCTTGACGATGTACTACGAATGCCTTTTGCCCAAAGACTTCTGGTGGCACCAGGTGTAAGAATGACTATGTTTTTCATCAAGAATAGAATCGACCTTATAATTAGATGACATAGGATACATTTTGTTCCTAATATTTCACCTGATGATCATTTTATTAAACACATTTCGACGAGAATAGACCACGACGAGTATAATCCAAAGATTTTCACGCCTTCGAACGAAGTAGTGCTAAATCCATTTTTTTAAGAATTCATTATTATGAATCCACTTTCTAAATAATTCCATTTCATCACTTCCAAACCCAATTTTGCAGAATTCCAATTAGATCACCCAGCAGTTGTGCTGTAAAGCGCTCTGTAATTAATCAACGGACACCACAAATGTAGTAAAGCTAGAGGCTGATCAGTAAAATAATTGGTAAAATGACCAAAATATCAAGTAGTGGAATTAAATATGGAAAACTGACCTATTGCAACCAACTTCTTCTTCTACCAACAAGGATTAGGCTTCAACCTGCCTCGGTGACCACTTTTTCTTTGGCCTGCCTACATCTCTTCTTCCTTGTGGAATAAATTGAAGAGCTAATGCCGGCAATCTCTCATTTGGCATCCTTTCCAAATGTTCGCACCATTTCTTCTCATTAGTACGTATTTTATCTAACACATGTGTGATATTTAACTCTTCTCTTATATCCACATTCCTCTTTTTATCCCAGGGTGTATCCCAGAGTACTTCTTAAAAATTTCATTTCCGCCGCCTGAATTTTACTTTTATCTCTTTCCAAAATTACTTTTGATTCACTTCCATACAAAAGTACAAGAACAGCAATAGTATTAAAAAACTTTACACGTGTATCTTAACGTGTTTAATTTTTTTAATTTCCTATGAATGTTTCCACATACATTTCTAAACTTATTTAATTTATCGTCAATATCCATATCTTTTTCATACGTAACATAGAATCCTAGGTACTTAAAGTTCCTCACTTATTCTAAAATGTTATTATCAATTACAATTTTCGTTCTAACTGAGAATTTGTCTTTAAAAACCAGCCACTTAATATTAGGAATATTCACTCTTACTCTTGTTAGTTGAAGCAGTTGTCAAGTTTCAAGCATTCATTGTGTACGATATTTCATTATCGAATCATATTAAATCGCGTAAAGGAAGGAAAGGTACAAACACTATACAAATAACCTCCAAAACTACAGTTCAAATTCATTGGCAGAAAATAATTTTATTACGAATAAAATCTCAGATATGAATGGCGCTCTGATATGATATCGAGATGTAAAAAACCTTTCGCGAGACCTTGTCGTGAGAGATATTCATTGTGACTTTTCAGCTGCTGTGCCTTGAGGGAGACAAACTGGCGCGATTTGCTGCCAAAACAAACATCCCGTCCGCGATAAGGGACACACAGACCCATCGAAGAAGTATTCTACCTGGAACAGAGATAGGATACAGTGTGCTGGACGTAGGGGTAGGTTTCCCCCTGGGAAAATCGATAACTTACGTAAGATTTGAGAATGATCAGACAGAATGTTCGTTGTAGTGAAATGATGAGAACACACACACAAAACAACAATTTATGCTGATTAGTTCATATTGCTTTGATTTTCGTGTTCCATTTTGTTTAGGTTTTAGATATGTTAATCCTTGAGTGATGAATGCAGGTACTTCAGAGGGGTTATTAAGGATGCTGTATATAATATCAGCTAGTGGCGTATGCACTACAGTAAGATATTTCCACCAAACGTTATGAATACTGTCTGGTCCAGCAGATATCCAGATGTGTAATTTCTTCGTTGTTTGACTTACTTCTTGAGGGGATACTATTGGGGTTTCCAAGACTCTACATTCTGCCTTTTAGTTTTCAATCCACATTGCCTCAGTGTTATGTTCTGTGGCTTTGTGGCTCCTACTCCCTCCCCCTCCCAATATTCTTCCATAACATTTAATGGAGGGTGATTTCCTTCGGTATTTATTTCTGTGAACCCTTTACAAAACTGTTTTTTTGAAGCTGAGTATTATTATTATTATTATTATTATTATTATTATTATTATTATTATTATTATTTGTATACAAGGTAAACTCACTCATTTTTATCTTAATGTGCGGTAGAGACAAAAATAGAGTTGTCGTTTTTCTTTAAAATCGTTAAACATCGTTAGCTAGCTGGCAAAGTCGGGTCAGACGATCCAAACTGCCAAATTCCTATATTTTGTATCTTGAATCTAAAAAGTTTAATTAGTACATGTATGTGCGAGTGGGTGTGTAGATTATGATTTGAATTACCATTGTTACGTATGCATTTGACACAGCAATTGATTAAAAAGCCATTCCCAAATTTCATTATAAATTTTGACTATTATAAATATTATTTATTATTATTACACTATTATTTATTATTATTATTATTAATAATATTTGTGGTTGTTAAAACCCCAAATATCTCACGAGCCCACCACCTCGATACCTCACGATACACCTCAATTAACCTATCTCTCGCCTAGACAGAATTCATTCAGAACCCAATCGTAAGCGCAGTACCACAGCCCCAAGATGCGTCACCGACGGCCGGCGGCGCGCCTGCGTGGCCCGCAAATAGCCCGTCGGCGGCCGCGCCCTCTCGAGGGAGGATGTCGCTGATGGATGGGGCCGCGGCGGGCGCCGGGCGCTCGCGGTGATGGACGAGCGCGGGCCAATGCCAGGAGGCGGCTGCGACCTTCGCCTCCGCCGCACCCGCCTGCCCCACTTGGGCCGCTGGCCTCCTGCTGCCGTTAGCAGCCCATTTCGCTCTACTTGCGACGCCATGACGACACTAAACGAGCTCTTTCACGCGGAGCGACTCAACGTCGTTGGCTGGGTTACTGTTTCATGGGGGGAACAAGGAAAATGACACATTTCTAAAAAATACTCTTTTCTTGTGCACCGACGATATATGTGTTGCAAAAAGGAAATAATCGATTACTATTTTCAAATCATTATTGGGTCCGAGTATTCACAGATGTGATAATAATATTAACACATTGTGATAACATTGGTGTGATGACAATGCGATAACAATTTTCGACATTGTTAGACATTACAATAGTTATATTATTATGTTATAGTTATTATAGTTACATTATATAACATGTGATATATGTGACATAAATAAACACATTGCGTGAAACTAAAACTAGGTAAACATATGGTGAGGATTCACCACATATTTACCAGCGCCCGAGCCGACAATCACCGGTACCCCAGCACCCTAAACAAAAAAGAAATGTGGTTATCCAGCCCGGAAGGTATTTTTAATAATATATCCAGCCGTGAAAACCTACATTGTTTTATTATTGTAATGTATTTGTATTATCGTAATGTAAACGATTGTCGGGTAACAAGGTAGTTGGCAGTAGAGAGATGACAATAATTCAAATTAATTCAAATTATTTCTCATATTTGCTTCCCTGACTTCATGCATGCCTCCTAGCTGGAATACCAACAAGAAACGTTTCACAAAATCTGGACGAAGAATTTACTGTAAGGGTTAATAACGTTTTTTTTCATTTCTGGAAATTTTGCTCATATTTTACTGGCTAACAGTTTTTGTATAATTAGTCATATCTCTCTTAGAGATTAGGGAGGAAATTGAAAGCAAGCAATACTTTCAAGAAAAATATGTTTTCCCCCTCATCGAAATGCAACTTACATAGATTAGAATTGGTGCACAGGAAGGTTTTTCGTTGTCTGTTGACTTTGTGGAAGTGGAGTCTTCAGCTTTGACTCTCAAGGATAGGAAATTAATGTCGAAAACTTTCTTTTTCGTTACAGTGCGAATACTATGAAACATATGTAAACACGTGCGTTCTGTGCAACTAAAACTAGGCAAACATGTGGTTAAAATTCAATGGCCACTTGTGTTGATTATGCCAGAATTTTATTCTCAACACCTGATTCCACCAAATTGTAAAAACGATTTTTTTAGTTCAGCAAAGAGAGGTGTTTTCGACATTAATTTCCTATCCTTGAGAGTCAACGCTGAAGACCCCACTTCCACAAAGTCAACAGACAACGAAGAACCTTCCAGTGCCCCAATTCTAATCTATGTAAGTTGCTTCTATTGCTTAGCAAGGACACTCCTTCTTTAGACAACGTTTGAACACTGGGTCTGCAGTTTAGATCATTTATTTGGTAAATAAATCTGGAATTCAGAGACTGTATCATTGAATTTCAGTGTGGTGAATAATGAATAATGAAACTATCAAATTTCTACATTTTTTCTAGACGAAACAAACATATTACATATCTTGACGGAGAACATACTTCGAAAGGCCAATTAGGAACAGACTTCTTTACATTTCATTACACAAAGCACATACAATACAATTCAAAATTCATTAATTTAAACACCAGATCATCGGATTAGGTGGCTTAGGTTATCAAATGTCACTGCAGTGGCTCTGACCGAGAGGCTCTACGGTTCGAGTCCCGAAAATGACAGGATGTTCGATACTAGGTAGATGGCTAGACCAAATTCAGACGCTGTATGGAGGAGGATTCCAGCTGCTAGCTGCTCTGATCGTAGTTTGTCGTGTTTTATTTTTCAATCAACACCAGATGAATGAGGCAGAACCCCAACAAATGGACCTCGGACCGCGTGCGATCTTTTCTTCCTCTTCCTTGTCCTACCATCATCCTTACATACAAACACACACGCACTGAACTCCCATAAGGGAAGACTAGAGGAGCTTAAAGCTTCCCCCCTGGGGCGGTGCCGATCTAGTAGGAGGTACCTGACTGGGGAAAATACCCCAAGCCGCCGTGGAGGTCCGCGCCGGATATCACCATCCAGAGGGAGAATACATCTACCTCTCGTGATAAAACATGCCCTACATTCTCGGGACTAACGATCACATCAGTTGACGCACCCTGATATATGAAATAATCAAATCATTATATCCGTCAGAAACATTTAAAAATCAATTCACTCCAGCGGTTTTAACAGTCGCATAACAAGGGCGGGAGGGGACATCAACGACTGACTCCATCGTATTATTTCCCTTTTCATCATTTAGGACTTTTATTGTTAGAATCAGTATTAACCTTTTTTAAAAACTTTGAATTCTAAGTGAACACTTTCAACATTTATCAAAAGTTTATAAAATAATTCAAATTAAATGTTAATGAAACTGTCTCCATGCGTAATCGCTTCGACGTTCCGTAAAACTCCGACGTTCTCTTACAGCAATCCTCCCCATAAACACTTTGCAAATTTACTTTACTGTGTGTCGATGTAGATAACAGTTGTGCAATCAGAGCATAGAGAATGTTGATCTAGTTCATCAAAAGGACGTGGAAAAGACCAGTGCAAAAAATGTTGAAAATGTTTACTCTCCTGTAATCGTCAGATATTAAATAATGTTCTTAGAAGCTTGCAGAAAATAGTTGTAATGTGTCGGTAAATACATGTTTCATTAGTTCTTAAATGTATAAATTGTTCTTAAAATTACATTCTAATTTATTCTGGGGACAATCGTTGACCGCCACTCCTAGAGACCACCGAGTCCAAGAATGGCGTTGATAGGCGACTTAATTCAATTCCTCTCCCAAATCCATGTGGTTACAAGAAAATTCGCTGCTTCCTTAATATACTGCCCTCGTTCCACTTAAAATTTCTTTTATAGACAATTCCATCGTCTCTTTCCGGCTTCTCCACCGAGTCCATCGTCCCAACACGCGGTCGCAGTTCCAGACGCGACTCCGCATCGCGGCCAGCCCCCGCGACGCTTAAAGGTCGGCGCGGGAAATAAATTTGAATTAAGAAGGCAAACGAAACGAATGGGGCAACGGTCCCGAAAGGAGGCCCGGCCCCCGCGCAGGGAACACGCGCGCCTATAAATCGCTACAAAAAGCGGCAGCGGATAACGCAAAGCGTGGCGGCGCGGTGGCGCCCGCTGCCCTGCCTCCGCCCTGCGTCCGCCACACGTCACGCCGCGCGTACGCATGCGCGCGCAGCTTACACGTGCCCAAAGCCCGCCAGTGGAATGCGGGCGGGTGAGGAATGGGATTCGAATGACCGCGGCGCGGAAGAATGAAACTAATATGCGTTGCTACAATCCAGATGACTAGAGATTTTTCTATTTATTTAAGAAGCCCATCAGAGGTTGTCAGGCAACCAGAGGTTTTACTATTTATGTTAGAAAACTACATGAAGTAGCATGAAGTTTCCCGGGTATTTTTAACAATTTTATGGTCATTATAGGTAATTCCACGAGTGCTTTGGAAATTGTCGATAAATCATCGACTCGAAAAGCGAGGAGGAGATTTATCTGAGAATTTCGAAAGCACGAGTAGTATTCAATAGGACTATTCCAAATGTTCCAAAATGCACCAAATATTGAAAATAACTGAAAGTATGTTAAAATCAAATCGGTTAGATTATAGTACATATGCAATGCACATGTACATCAACACAGAGATCATACCTTCCACCTTCTCAGATGGATGAGTCACAGCTTCTTATTGGTCAGTAAGAAAGGGCGGTAAGAAAAATTGGTTAGAAAAGGCGATAATTTTTAGAGATGCATCGCCCTGATTTGAGGTATTTTGTATGTATGGTTAAACAGTATTGGTTTCAATTTCACGAGTGGAATAGTCTATGAATCAAGAAAAGAAATTAATTATATCCACAGAATACAATTTTATTTAATTTGTGAAATTTAAGTTTAATTAAATCGCCGATCTTGGTCCGTTCCTCTCAGCCCCGCTCCCTCCCCCTACTCCAATTCGCCCCTTTTCGCGCCTAGTCCTCTCTCCGTTGTCCCTCCCCGCCTAGTCCGAACCCATCCTCACTATCACCTGTCAGCACCTCACTTCGTAATCCGGATTGCGAACATTCATTGCCGATTGCATTAAAACAAATTTTGTGAGAAAACAAACCATTTTGACAAGGGGAATATTAAATTGCGAGCCACCAATTTTTTGAGCGACAAAAATATTCGAGGAAAGCTTCGTTGAAGTGCCTCCGGACTATAAGAGTAATTCTACAACATATACGTACATCATCATTTGCGCTATTGGGTGATAATTGTGTCGTATCAGCGGCGTGAACCATGAATTTCGAAGCATTTATGAGTTAATGCGTCCAAGAGCGCCAGGAAAATGCGGGCAGGTGAGGAATACCACACTAATGACCGCGGCTTGGAAGGTGGAGCTGAAGAGAGGAATTAACATGCACTGCCGCAATGATTAAAAATATAATGAAACAAAACTAATTAAATTAAAATACTAATATTGAAATAACTATTAATAAACAAATAATGAAACTCGGTAACTAAGAATAATAGTAATGAGTACTATCTTAGAAGTTCAGCATAGTTCTCAGAAAAAAATTTGTTTTGAATTATACAGAAATTTAAGCATTAAGATATGTAAAATGTGCCAAAGTGAACGTACAAGACAAAACAGCATTGCACAGTCAAAATGTTTTTTCAGACATATCTATGGCAAAATTATTGAATCTTATAACTATCTCATTAAATTGACACAAAATGATGAAACATTATGTAGTACAAATATTAGTTTTGAGTAGAGAAATATTTGCATGCTTATACTTTTCAGTTGTTCTTTAGGTAACCGACGCATTTCGGAAGATTTATTGCATCCTTTCAAATTACAAATTTTTAGTACTCATGAATGTCTTCAACCACGCATTTTATTGCATAAGCAAGTATCTTTTGGGCATATATTTAGTAATTTATTACAGGACCTGGTAGTATTAATGAATAATACTGCCACTTCCAAATAATTTATATCTGATTAAACTACTGATGTTCTCTTTCTAAGAACTAAACTTGAACGTGACCACACAGATCCTTGGCACTCCGGAGAATTCTATCCTCGCCTTGCAGCGATCCTGTTGGAACTCGAGGGAATCGAGGACTTCTGGAGTGCAACCACTTGTGGAGGGGAGATCTCCCGAGAACACTCGGCAGCTCGCGCTCGTTGGCGGCTGGGCCGCGTCGTCTCCTATGACCCGCGACCCCTCCCTTCCCCTCCCCCTCTCGAGGAGCCTTCCCCACGCCCTGGGGCAGAATGCAGCCGGCAGCCGTTTGTGGCCGTTGGTTGTCGCGTCACGGCCGTCAGGGCATTGAACCTCACGCCGAGCCCTATGTGGGTCACGGTCTTAATTTTCGCTTCTCGCGTTTGATGTATTTTCCAGAACAAACGTCTCCGAGAATACATTGCCAAAACACACTTCCAACGACCGCGCGTGAAACATAGAGAACAACAAAAAATTACCCGTGTCCTTCTTCAGTGAAATTAATAGCATTGTACATTCGAAGAAAATTCTAACGGGATTATTAATATCTCTGGCATGACGGAGTAGCGGGAGGAGGTGGGCAAGTGTTACGTTACACAAGCGCTGCTTCTCTCTCATTTAAAATCAAAACAAGAAAATCGATCTCTCGCAGTCACACGCGGCGCCTCCTTTTGAAACATCGCCGCAATCCGTCGGGGCGGCCGGTGCGCACGTGATGAACGAGCGGGCGCCGCGTGAGTGGCGGCGTGGCTCGGGGGGGGGGGGGAGGTGTTGCCTTGCCGGGCGCCTAGAAGAGGACAGGGGGCCAAGAGAAGTAAGGTATCGTTGCTACTGCGTGCTTGGTGACAAACAGACAACCTCCAAGCGAACCCGAAACCTCGAAGATGGATCGTTTGTGATTTCAAGGATGCGCTGAGTTTTTGCAACAAAAATATGATATAATATTAAGTAAGAGAAAAAATAAATTGCATGCAAAATAAATGAATGATTTTAATTCGCATCGTTTCGAACTAAACATTTTTGTAACGTCAGTTTATAATTGCACGCAAATATTTGTCATTCCAAAATCTACTGAACTACAATAATTTTCTACAAAATATGAATGAACTCGGAAAAAAATGCTCACCCGGTAGTTACGGCAGTAGCCCCAGTGGTCTCGGACCGACGGATTGCGAGTTCGAGTCCCGTCTTGGGTGTGGTTGTGTTCGTGTGTCCCTGAATGTTTGTGATTGTCCATTTCATCTTTCATCATTATTATCATTTCACCTCACGCCCCGAGGATAACAATCCTGGGTGTAAAAACGTATTCAGCATGAAAATACAGATCCCCCTCCCATATATAATACGTGTACCTATCCTCGATAAATACGACTAAGCCCCGGTGGGTTGAACGTTTCTTAGATGGCCAATTTGAGACAAAAAATGTGGATAACAAAAAATCTTTAATTCTTTTGCGTTCACAAAAAAATGTATAAATGTTTGAACATTCTATTGTTTTAAGACAAATTTACAATCAAATTATGAGTTCTTGAAACATGTGAATATGTTTGATTTTGTCGCGATACCTTTGCTACGTAATTGTGTATATTGTGAGGTGAAATAGTTTCTGAAATATGTAGAATGGTTAAAATGTTTAATATTTAGGAATAATAAATCCTTGAAGACATTGGCATAGGGAGGCATAGAAGGCTTAGTAGGCGTATGGAACATGCCATGGGATTTACTGGCAAGGGCATTTAGCGTTCTACATTTGTAAAAAACAAATGACAATTATTTTTAATTTCAGTAATGACTATTTAACGCGGAAAGTATATAATACATTAAAAAATTTAATGTCAAATATTACAAGAAAATATAAAATAAAACTTTTAGAAATACGTTAATATACAATAATAACGTACCAAGTTTTCATATCTTAATTCGCGACCTAATGATTAGTTTTTCCATTTCTCTCATCATGAGTATTTGAGTTTTCTTATTCTTTAATTGATATTTTATTCATATCATAACGAAAAACTGTAATTGTAAATATATTAAATTTTCATTGATGAGTCCATTAATACAAGTAATAGCAACCATCCATTACTTGAAGTGTCCATGAACAGCCGCAAATTCAATAGTGCTTGCCATTTGAGTCAGTTTTCATAGATACGCTTAAAGAAATTGAGGATCGAAACTTCGTTATTAATTACTCATTTATTTACTTGTTAATTACCAAAAATCTCAAGCACCTTCTCGTAGTAAAAAACAATTACCCTCCTCGTTACATTCCGCAGACAGTTAAAAAGAAAACGGGCACCAGAGCCCTGGCGTTTGGAAAGGCAGCCATCCGTAGGAATGCCCTTCTCGTGAGACCACGGGCACGCCTTCGGCTCCTCGCCGCGTCCCGCGCGCGCGCGCGCCCGCCGCAGCGTCTTTGTTTCGAGCTGCGCCAGCGCCGCCCGCGGGTCGCGGCGGGAAGCGTAATTAGAAGAGGCCGCGCGCTCCACAAAAGCGGACTAATTACGGAAGGAAGCGCGCGGCCGCCCGGGCCACAACGCTGGGCCGTCTGCACACAATGCGGAGTCACGTGGCCAGAGCTGGGATTTCGGAAACGAGTTCGTGTCTTAATTTAATGGATCTTTGTAAGTCTCCGTTTTATTACCATCCAATGTAGGATTAGTTCACTGAGAAATGCGAATACATCTGGCTGCACAACATTAATACTGCTCTCAGAGTCACGAGTTTAAATTTCATGGATTATTATGTCACTATTTCATCGTGATGTAATAATGGATATTTTTGCAGCCTTCATTTAATCATCGTCTCTATTTCATTGCGATGGAATGTGGAATTATTTTACGCGAAGGTAAATGCAGTTTGTGATGGTTTGTAATTTGTCCTTGGCCTAAGGGACTACTTCATGTGACTTTTCTCTATTGCAGAGCAACATGCGTCAATGCATTTTCTTCCATGAGAACTTTTATCTCATGGAAAAAATTAACTGATTTAGGCTTAAGCACGATGTTTTCATATTTCAATTAGATATTTTACTGAAAGAACGTGAAAGATAATTGTTGTAATTGTGCAATCTCTGACTAACCTTTTCACAGCCAAAGTGCGTAGCTGTTGACTTATCAATGGCGCTGTTTCCGTATGTCAGTCAAAAAGACACTGATATGCAGTTCCTGAATAGCTGTTTGATGAAGAGGTGTTTGGATTGTGCAAGATTCTTCTGCTTCGAAAAAACCAAGCGTAGAAAAGAACGACTTTGCCCAAGATACGATCACAAGCTGTTTCTTGCCAGGGATGTCACAAGCACACATCCACCAAGGATGAGTGAACGAATCAAACAAGAAATTCTGCTCCGAAACGATGGCAGGTGAACGATTAGAGAAGAACGCGACAAGAAGGAAATCGTGACACCAGAGATACTGGACGCAAGGTACGCACTGCGGAAATCGGTTATTGACACCTCACACGCGGTAGCACTGGCGCGCGCGCGCTGGC
>BOPP01000019.1:9071512-9099738 GCA_017312745.1 Gryllus bimaculatus
GTTTGTATAGATTCACCTCTAGTCTTTTTCTAAGCAACAGATGGCGATTTGGAGACTACTTCCAATGCCACCAAATAGTATAGTACTACGTAGTATACGTATATTATAAATCAAAATCAGGGGATTTCAGCTATTAGTTTGTATCCGAATGCAAACGGCATAAAATTCTGAGTTCATGAAACAAGAGCAGATTTCACAAAGATTGTGTCCAACAAATCGTTATAAGAGAGTTCTGCGAAGCGACTACTTCATGCGAACTACTAACCACTACCCGAGAATACTTTTTAGAGAAAACTCTTATATTACTGCAGATTACTATGCACATACTTATTCCCAGAAACAGATCTAAGTCAATTAATAAATAAATGTTCAACGGTAACTATTGTCACATATTGATAATTAACTTTGTCTCGATCTTTAAAATGATGTAAAATCTCTATTGTCTTATTTAACTCATTCGTAGTAAAAATCCAAAGAAATATACATACCTAGAACTCATAATTGTGTTTTGATATTCAATGCATCAGGAATGTCGTTTTATTTTTACCCTCCTCTTATTTAAAAAAAAATACCGTAAAAAGAAGTTATTTGAACGCCCGATTACTTCTGAGTGATGATTTCCCCTATATAAACAAACAAAATTTTCGGACAAACATATAAAAACAGCAACTTATCTTCAAATTGTACGTATTCATACACACATTTTTAATCAACCACCTACACGAGGGTCAGGAAACTCGTGTGGTGTGACGTTGGCAGCACTGGCGCTTTCCTCGAGAAACTCATATCGTCGGGCGCGCGCGCCCTCTGACCCGGGCCGTGCTCCCCCTCCCCCTTCGGGCCGGGCGTGCACCTTATCGCGCAATTAGCCAGAGTTTATGTCCCCCGGCCCCTTTGAGCGCCTTCCCAGCTGACGACTTTATCGGGCAGCTGTCGCGCGCCGGCCGGTTACGTCTTCGCGCGGGGAGGTGGCGACGCACGGCTTCCCAGACGCCTCGCCGGCAGGGCCACGCGCACACACTGGCTGTGGAGAAAGGATGATGTGAAAATGTGTCCTTTAGTGGATTGGGTGTACACGAACACAATGTGCGTTCTATTGGAGCAACAGCAAGTAACAAAATGTATACAATTGATTTAGTCGGAATCATACCCTCTCTACAACGTACATAAAAATATTGTCGATTTGTTAACGTGGGTAGAAAAGGGGAAAGGTCAGGCTATTCGAAAGTACGAAGTGGGGTGATCTCGAAAACGTAAATAATCCTCAGCCGCCTATACTTATTGTCCCTGAAAAAAGTGTCCGTAATACTGGAAACCAACGGAAGTTGTTACTTTTTTCTGATTTCTAAAAATTTGTGTCATTCTATATTGCTTTTGTTAGTTGCTGTAGGGTATATATATATATATATATATATATATATGTATAAGAAAAAATAACAACTTCCGTTGGTTCTCACTACTAAGGACACTACACATACTCTAATTGCGAGTATGAACTGAATTCTCACACACAGTGCCCCTCTGCTTTCGAAAAGATATGACATCATACGACAGTAAAGCTTCAATTATAAGGATGCCCACTATTAAATAATTTCGTGTTAGCTAAAAACAGCGATATTTTTTATATTCTTGGAATATAAAAACGGTGTTGTACTGTGTATCCCTAAATGTTATACTATGTTTCTGGAAAAATATTTTGTATGGTTTTGTTCAGAAGCATTTTTGCTGCTGCAGACCATTAACGTTTTTCTTAATGTGAATACACAGTATGAACTGTTGTTTTGAAGAAACAAACAGCATTTATTTACTGGCAGGAAGAGGCTTTGATTTCCTCATTTTTGAGTATACTGATTAGTGGTTAAGCGCGATTAGAGATTATGTGATTAAGCTTCGCATGTGTTTAGTCACAGTGCACTCCGGAATCAGACTCACCCTCCCACAGAAAGCGTCGTCAGGTGATATTCCACAATATTTATCGTCTCTTTCTGGCGCTATCGAATGTTGTCGACGCGCATCGTAACTCGCGTAGAATATGGCCCTCTGAGGAAACATGATATTCCACGTTGAAAAAAACTGGAATTTTATGCGAAGATAGACCCAGCGGAAAACTCTAATCGAGCGAATGAATAATTCTGCTCAATTGAAGTGGTTCTGCCGGTGGTTTGTAAGCCACACTTTCTATTTTTTATAAGGTAGAAATGCTTTTCGAAAATCACAGGTTTGTAGACGGGTCTGCCGATTTAAAGAGCATGACTGGCGCGTCAGCTCTCTGCGCTCGATTTATTTTTCGTCATACTTCGTACTTAAGTAGTAAACAGATGGCATTGTAATAGTGCAGCAAGAACCGACAAAAACTCATATTGTGGGACCCTATCGAATAAATGAATAAATTGTGTTTATAATATAGTAAATTTCTTCCTCTAACACGTTGGACACTCAGTGTTTTGTCGGTCCTTGATACCGAACAATTCCCGAAAAATTCATTGATGGCAAAACGGCTCTCTCCGCCCGTGAATTTGTAGTCAACTCTAGTGCCTAAGCTGTGCAAATTATTTTCTCTAATTAACAATTTTCTGAAATTTTCCAATTCATCTGGGCTAACTCGATACCCTGCGTGTTTGAAGCGAATAATTTGATTTATCGGTGTACATTAATAGAAGCCTAACCAGTTCTCAAATTTTCACAAACTTTCTCCACAAATAGAGCAAAAGATCTCGTTTTTTGGACTTTGCATTTTCGAAACTTGCAACAACAAAAATTGCAATTGTACAATATATGTAATAGTGTTTTTCTGTTCTTGCAAAATCTGTTCTTATGAAATTTTAAATAAGGGCACAGTATTTGAACAGAAAAAAACTAATAGTTTTGCGTAATTGTTACTTGACGTTATTGCAATTAAAAAAAGCTCAAAAACCGGATTCAAATGGTTTCTTTAATTTTTTCTCGATTAGAAGAAAGAACGATTAACAATGACGCTTCTCATGTTCGTTAAACTCTCTGAATTTTCGAAAATTTGTAAAAGTTGGAACTTGGGACAATTGCGAGAAACTACGTGCTGTTGTATCACTACTAGTATCATTGAAGTTTAAGAACCCTTCAACTTCTAAGGTTAGTGATGATCCAATTAGTATATACACAGTAGTGAAAATGATAATCAGGTGAACGTGTAAGGAGAAGTGGTGGAATGAGTAGAAGAGGAAAACAGGAGAACCCCGAGAAAATCTGCCGATAACTCGCTTTATTCAACATACATTCACAAGGATTGGTCAGAGGATCAAACCCGAAACCCTGGATATGTTCTAGCCATTACGCTACTTTCCACTCCCCCTGTGTACTAGAATCCCGCGTCCACCCAGTTCTATCTATACCTCAAATTCCACTCAGTCACCTTCAGATTCCGGGTAACTCCCCCTTATAGAATAAGAATTAAAAATAGATATAAATATCAGGCACACCTAGTCAAATTTCCTGAAATAGATTGCTTTCAGAGGTATCTGAAGAACATTTCCTCACTCAAATAAGTTTGTATTATAATTTTAGGCAAATTAGAATGTAAGCTTTCACTACATATGAAAAGTCTATTATGTCCTGATCTTTGTATGCTCTATAAAAAAAAGAATAAATAAAACAAAAATAAATAAATGAAAAAAACAACAACCTTCAATCCCCTCGTTAGACATGGATGTTCTCACGGTGTGATTATGGTGCCGTAGGCAAATGCAAACCGTGATGTAACCCATGTAAGGCATGAAAACGAATCCGAAACTGGTATTGGAATCGAAACCGGTAAAACCCGTTTCATTGGTGAGACCAAGCCAAAAGAGAAACCATTATTTTTCATAAAATATTTTGGTGGAAATGTAACCATATAAAATTAGTTTCAGGTTTTAAAAATCTTCATAATTTTTCCCTACATGCTACACTGAGTTCATGTTTTCAGAACGGACGCCTTGTGTAAACGTGTGATATTGTGAGATTTCGGATGTTTTTCAAGTACTACATCTCAAAGATAAGACATCCTATTTTGTTTTGTCGAATCATTCAGTCATAAAAGAAACTAATTCTTTCCACCTCATTACAACTATATCTCAGAATTTCTGTACACACAAAACAAATCATAATCACACACTTCGTTAATACTCACGTAAAACTAACATTAAAAATGTTTTAATAAAATATTCGGGAAACTGTTTTGAAATCGTTTCAAAATCAAAATAGGAAGTAATAGATTTAATAAACCGAACCCGATATTTGATTTTTTAGCGTGATACATTTATTCCAAATTATCTAATTAAAAATGTTAATTCCATAATTGCCCAGAACAATTCTCTGTTTTTAGTTACCATCAACCTACTAGGAATTTGGCATCTGAAGGAGAATATAATATGTAATTGATAAATACTCACCTCCATCGCTTCTGGAGAGGAACATCGTATCGATGCAGCTGATTATCCCTACGTACCGATATAAGGCTTAGGTACGTTTAGAATGACCAATATCAACAATTACATAAAGGAAAGCAAATGATTAGACACTGAACTTGTGAAGCACACTACCCAATCGCTCAGTGTCAAATGCATGTAACTGTAAATGTACACAATAGCACTGTAAAATAACCATTTTTTTTATGCGAGGATTCAGATTTTGTCCATTGAATCTGAAATATGTTCAAGGGAGATTCACGGAATGGGAAGACGTGTATTTTATAAATCAATACATACACTCAAAAGTAACACGAAATTATGTGTTGTTTCGGACGATTTTCTGAAGACAAAGTTCAGTTTAATGAAGTTTTTGTAATAATAATGCTATAAGAAAAGAATCAAGTGAAGAAGTATTTGATTGAATTATCACGTAGAATCACAAGACAAATATAAACAAAAAAGTTACACAATTATTGGTTCACAAAATGTGCATCACTGTGTTGAGACCCGAAACATATTCTGATATGTACGTAAGTACTTGGCACGGCGATTTGCTTCATTTTCAATCCATGAACATGTTTTTCGATTCCACGTCATCATTCTAGATCGCATATGTGCTGCACCGTAACCGACAAGCCGTTGAACCTCCATCACCCTCCCGAAGAAGCGCCGACCCTCCTCAAACAAATTATCAGTCACGACCTGCCTCGAAAAAAGTCCCGGGCAGTGGGTGGGTCGGCTGCCTCGCTGAGATGGGCCCGCCCGCGGCGATGACGGTGGAGGGGCCGGGCGCGAGTACGTTTTTGACAAACAGCTGAAGCAAATGGATAAATGGGACACGTGTGGAATGCGCTGTACAATGGATGATTATTAAAAATTTGTAGGCGTTAAGACAGTCGGGTTAAATAAGCATAGCCAAAAATCGCCAATTTGATACGAACTAATTGACTTTCTTCTTTCGTGCATTTCCAAGTCAGCGGTGAAGCTATGTAAATTTTCCTCCGTAATTTATATAAAGAAAATTTATATAAATATTGGTGATATGCTATTGAAGAAAACAATACACTTTCTTGAGAGTGGACGTAAATGTGAATATAAACATTAGAGAGAGCAGTGAAAGTTCGTTAGTTCTGTGCATTATCGCTCACCATAAAGTGATCTAAGAGCAACGTTGTAGTATCATGTCCCGAGCAAGTGTTTTCTTCGGAGCGAAACTACGATTACAGTCATCATTATAATTGATCAAAAGCGCTCAATTCAATCATTTGTGGCGCTTACAGTATTCGAAATAATTACCAACATAGCACGTTCATATCAATTTTGCTAAAATAGACTCAGGTGGCTCAGAGCATCAACTGATATCATTGTAGTGCCTATGACCCGGAGGTCCGAAGAGTTCCGAAGGTGGAAGGGATTTTGGACACTGGCTAGATAGATAGGATTCAGTCGCTCTCTAGGGAAGAATTGTAGCGGCTAGCTGCTCTCATCGGAAGTTTTCAGTGCTTTCTCAGTTCAATACCACGGGAATGCCAAACTCTACAAACGGACCCCACGCGATCTTTCCTTCCACTTCCTTTTCTTCTCCTCTTCCTGCTCCTCTAATCTTAATTAAACGTTAATTGTGATTAGTACGTCCAGATTAACATTATACGTTCATGTTTATGTCTTCACATTTACGCTAACCTTTTCATTGTGAATTGCCCTTAAAACACCCTTCAGGGCAACCAGCGTTTCCAATGCATTTTGCAGAAATACTCATATACAATTTGGGGAAGCGCCAACGATGTCGATGTTTTCAAAACACTGACGTTTTTAAAGAAATATCCATTAATGCCGATGTTTTTTAACATCAATGTTTTTTCTATTCCGATATTTTGTTTCTGAATGAAAAATTCCCATGATCACAACACTGTAAACGTTAAAATGTGAAAATAATAACTGATGGTAACACTTTATTCATATGTTAGAACCATAGGAACGCTATTTGACCAAACTCTCGTCCCGATGTTAACAAATACGCTCTGGGCTTATGGTCTGTCCCAACTCATGTCATTATCGGCGAACTGATAAACACGAAACCTATCAAATTAGACTTTATTGCACTTGAATTGAATGTTAGGGCTTACTAAACCAGTTTAATAACAGATGTTGAGAAACGTCGATGGGTTTTAGTCGATGTATTTTTAACATCCCCGTTTTAATTTTGAATATGAATGTTTGCTAACATCGACCATTTGTAATCGATATCGCATCACTAAAACAGTTACGGCGAATCTCGATTCTTCGAACGCGTCTCTATTACTAAAGTATTTCTACTTAATTAAAAACGCCCATTCCACATGTGTTCCATTTATGCATGTATGCTTTAGCTCCCTAAAAAAAAAAGTCACCGGCCACTGCGTCCCGGGTCGGGCCGGCGCGGCGCGGCGCCTGCTGACGTCAGCAGCCGGAACTCCGTAATGAAATTTGCATCGCTTCATCTGTCTAGCGCCCCGGGCGTAAGGGCCTGGCGCCGCCTGCGCCTGCGCAAACTCCTCCTCGGCCCCCTCCCCGAGCGGAGACGTTGCACGAGGAAAACGCTGTGGCTATGTGATGGATGAAATTCTCAGTTTCAACCAGGACATTGAACTGGAGTTGAATCGATCACTGTTTCCTCTACGATTAACTTGGATACACCTTGGTTTCGGTTAGGCATTACATTCTTCTATTCAGTATTCATCTTATTTCTCCTGCCACATTTCCATTTTTCGAAATATGGATTTCCAAAGACCCTAGATCAGTTCCTTACTACAGAATTACAATTATACAATATAAAAATAAAAGCTAGCAATGTCTTACGCCAGTGTCATGCGAATGTCTCCGTTTTACAGATGACGCAGCGACGGAGGTTGTAAAGCTGAACTTCGACTATCATGCCGTGGTCTTCCTTAGGGCTCAACTGTTTTCCGAAGTGATGGTCGATATGCCTGCATCACAGCTTTCGACGCGTTGCCATCTGGCAGCCATGAGCATAAGCTAGCAACAAAAATTAGTAACGAAATGCAGATCGTAACACGCAGACACTAATGATAGAGTTCGCGCGAGATATCTGAACACTTGAAGGCCGGGACCTATGAGAACGGAAACATTGCGCATGCGCAGTAGAGCCGTCCACGCGTTCTATATGAGTAGCTGTCCACAAAACATTGGAGAGCCTATTGCGACCTGGGGATTGTAATAGCGCAAAAATTGGTTTTGACTTCGTTAGTAATTTATTACGTTAGTTTTCTGACACGAAATGTGAACGTAAAAGTTTCCTGCTGAGTTTGCACGTCGAAGATCTAGGAACACAAAGCTTTAGAAATGGCATTCAGTGTTGTTGTCGTCCTCAGATGTTAGCCGTGTGCATAGATTCCTCTCGTGAAGTCTACTTATTTTGTTTTCGAGGTTTGCCCCACATCTACTAATAAATGCCTTCCTTTAATGTGTTGTGAATAAAAGTTGAGAGTTTTAAAGGATTTAGAGGTGCAGGAAGCTTACCAATAGCAACTGAGAATCGGTTTCGATAATCGTTTTCACTTACGTCAATGATGCGATTTTGACAAGAGGGATATGGGGGTTGTAGTTTACGACCACAATATTCATCTAATTTATCGTAAAAAATATCCTCTGAAGTTTGGTTGTTCTGTTATCCACCGTTTTTAAATGGCAAATTAAAACAAATAGGATAATTTTTGTTTTTATTTCTTATAATATAATATTCAATATTCAATATTTTAATGTAACAATCAATGTAACATTCAATTCAATATTTCAATGTAACTAAAAAAACAATTATCGATGTAGATTAAAAAAATATTTCTGGAAGTTAATTACTGCACATGTTTTTCGGAAATTATACAATCATTTGGTTTTTTATCAGGTTTCCTTCGCCTTTCCCTTTCCGTCCCCCTCAGAGAACTTCCATCCGATGCATCAGTATACCTCCCCGCAAGTTCCCAGGATTTTCTGAGCATCTCTCTTCTCACTACTCCATCGCTGTTATAGGGATGAGACTCTCTTCCTCCTCGACTGACCGAGGTGGCCCGTCAGCCCGTTTCCTTCAACCATCGGGTACTGCCGATGTCCGTAAGATCGTCTCGGATGTAAATAGTTAGGGGGGATATCTCAGACTGGAGTGGAAAGCTTGTGGGTTTCGAGAGTAAAAACAAACATCCTTTTGAGGTGGGATTCCAAACCGCTACCCTTCGAACGCAAATCCTTAATACCGCTCGTCTTAACAATCTCCCCTACCCGAGACTGCCAGAATAAAGAGCTCTATTTACTATTTTCAATAAGAGATTGAAACACGCACGAAATAGTGTTTGACTTTTATTTCTTATGAATGTGTTCGTTATTCCATTATTTTACGAGACGCGCTGCTTCCTCCTCCAATTTTACCTTCATGTTGTCTTGGATTGTTCTGTCACCTAAAGAATCCTCGTATCTACTCAATATTTCAAATGACCTCTAAGAGATTTCTGGTCAGTAAAAGGAAACAAAAATATTTGAAACGATAACGTAATTTGATTTTCAATAGTTACAATAGTAAAATACAAGAAAGGAAAAATAGCGATCACCACATGAAAGCCGTGTGTAACGCAGCAGGATGCTGGGACAATCGATTCAATCGACAATCGAGAGAATGATACGATTTTGATTCAAAACAGGCCAAATACTAGTATCATTATTCCCGTAAGTGCAGTGCACGTTAAAAATCGGGAAGTAGCTGTTATCCTCTCTAGATGGAATTTGAGATCCCGCGCCCTCTTACAAGTAGGCTCGAGCGGTTTTCCATGTTTAGGTACCTCGGGCAACGTGTTGCTGGAACAAACAAGTTCTTAACTAGTCTTCTGACATGTGTGGTAGTATAGTGTATGTAAAGTGTGAGTACATAAGGCGCATCAAGGCTCAAGGATGAGGAAGAAAAGATCGCACGCGACCGTGGCCAGTTTGTTGGGGTAGTACTTCAGCACTACCACGGTTGAATTATTAGAAGAAATCACAGAAAACTAGCAACCAGAGCAGCCTGCCGTTAGAATTCTCCTACACACAGTAGCCGTATACGCGACCCAGCTACGTAACTAGTTTCGAAAATCCGCGACGGCCGGGACTCGAAGTACGAATCTCGATGCAACCGTAATGCCCGGTGACTCTATCAGCAGGCGCGTGGCTTAGGGCAGCCGAGCCAGGGCGGCGGGGGAAAGACGAGCCCCACGCGGGGGCGGGGGCGGAGGCGGGGCGAGGGCGCTTAACGAGGGCCGCGATGCCGCGGCCCTTATGAGCGCCACCAATTAGGGGCATTAGAGCGCAATCATATAACTATTTATGCCGGAGGCAGCAGCCGAGCGGGTGATTCATCCGACGCGCCAGCGAGCGGCGGCCGCCCGCGGCAGGGGGGCCCAACATGCCACCGCCGCCCCACTCGCCCACCGCCCACCCCACGTGCTCTCGGTTACGCGGGTCAGGTGGGCACGAATGCCAGCGCAGCGGACGATTCGTCTTGCGGGCCGCGGTTTGACAGCTGGAAGATCTGATAACAGAACAGATAATCATCGGCCCTTCACGCTGTCTGTAAAGAGGGTACTTTGATACATAATATACTTTCAATTCTTAAACGCATATATTTGTGCACTAAGACAGATTGTGCTGCAATACCTCATACGTGTATAGAGATGCAGAAACAGTACATATTACTCACAGAAATTGTAGCAAGTGAATTTGCAAAGTCAAAAGGTATTCAGTGCAATCTCACGAACTTTTGGGAGTATTTTGTTTCGTTTTACACAGTTTTTCTGATTAGATTATTATTTGTGGGTACGTATTTCTCATTCGTCAACGACGATGTAATTGAACTCTCCTTTTAATGGCATTACCAATTCATGTGACCTGCCGAAGGTTTTTATGTCTTACGAACAACAAAATGATCACAAGAACACTCGAAATTAACACTTGACTCCGCTTCATGCATTAACACATTTTATATGCATTAACACAGTATGAATATATTCATAGGCGCAATACGAAATCTAGTTTTGTGGAATCTCACATTGGATGTGATAGTTCTGGTATCTTGCCCGCGCTGTTGGCAGTCCTGCCGCTGCAATGGACCACACAGCGGGCGGCTTTCTCACGCTGCCCTTCCGTCAGGGGTTCGCGTGTGAATGAGCCCCTATTTGTCATGAGAAGCGGCGGAGAGGAGATTGTCGCTCCCCGGGCGTGATGCATCGTCTGGGGAGGTGTCTGCCATTGAAGACAAAGGTCTTCTTTAGAAAACGGCGAACGCCACACATTAGATTTGATGAAGGTTATTCTTGACAAAAAAAAAGGTTTTTACTGTCACATTTTATTTATACAACAATGAGCACAGCTGAGAAATGTATTTGATAATATCACGAATTAACAGATTTGAAGCAACTGCGGATCAGTGTTATGATTCTGACTACATTAACAAGTGGGAGTTTCCTTTCAGTTTTAATCAGCTAATACATGCTAAAAACGAGTACATGAGTACATTCCACCAATATTTGTATTTTATTCTCCGGACACTTCCATCAATAAACACAAATCTTACTGCATTAAAGCAGAGGCGAAGGCATTATATAGCGCAGAGAGCTCGATGAGCTAACACAGTACTAAACTAAGGGAAATATTTCTTACTTACTGTTTCAGAAAATCATTTTCACGAAATTTCGACACAGGTGTATCTACAGTTAGGATTATTTACTGAAAATGTATAAACAGGAGTAATTTTACTTTAAATATTAGGGTAGTTAATTCACCCTCAGTTAAAAACATTCACACAACATAATAATGCTCTTAGTTCATTATACACGATTTTCTATATTTAGCCAAATGTTTTTGGAACACGTATGGTGTCCGTACCGTTGCTGTTTCAAAGTTGGAGAGTCGACACTATGTCCACCGCTGCACTTCGCCTGCGCCCCTGGACACGACCTTGCCTCGCCACGGCACCAACCGCGAGCCTCGCGTCGTGGGCGGGCAATGAACCGCCACCTGTGGCTGGGCCGCACCCCACGGGGCGACACGCGGTGCGCGCCACTAGAAAGTCCGGCCGTCGCGTGAGCGGGCGCGGGCGCGGGCAGGCGTCGCGCCGAGAGGGGTGATGAAGTCAGGCGGCGCTCCTGGGCGGATGACGACTGCGCTGACGCGGAGGCCGGTGCAGGCTGCACGCGGCCCCATCGCCAGCGCCACTTGCGCCACACACGCTCTAGGGAGCGTAGGGTTCCCATGCGTCATATACCAACAGGCGAGGTGGCTCAGGGGGGCATCAACTCATGCCACTGCAGTGCCTCTGATCGGGAGCTCCTAGGATCGAGTCCCGACGGTGGCAGGATTTTCGAGATAGCTAGGTCGAAGTCAGTAGCTGTCTAGAGGGGATTTGTTGCGTCCGCCTGCTGTGATCAGTAGTTTTCTCCGATCAACACCAGGCGAATGCCGGAGAAGCACCCACACAAGCGGCCCACGGAGCGCGCACAATCATTACTTTCTCTTGCACGTCCTATCCTCACTCCTTATTTATACACACTTATATTCCCATGCACCACATTACCATACATGCCGGGAGACTGGTCGGGAGCAAAGAGTTTGTCCCGGCTAGGGCGGAGCCTCGCTGGTGGGAGATATCTCTTTTAGGAAAACCCTGCTAGCCGACCGTAGGTCGGCGTCGGATCTCGCCAACCAAATGGGGAAGATCACTTCCACCCCCGAGGAAAAAACATGCATTACACTTCTAATACACTACTCCATATAATATTTCATTCCCAATAAACATTCTGAAATGCTCAAATGTGGGAAATATTTTGAGAATTTAAAGGTATCCATCTCCAATGCACAGCGGTAAACTTTTTTTCCACTATTCTGCCAATTGTGCACCACATCTTTCTCTCGTTGTTTTTATGGTGGTAGTATTCAATGTTACCCCCTTAATCACAATTTTCACCACCGTCAGATAGAATATCTACACTGTTTCCATCATCACTATCACAAGCCTAATAGTAGCCTATTAATAGCGTAGACAATATAGTTTCACATAATATAAACAAAGGAATACAAAATATTGAAATCACTATACACAAGTTGGTGTTTACATCACATACATATTCCATGAGTTTCTAAAAACTATGAAGGTGGCATTCAACTTAGTGGTTATATTAATTCATGCGGTAGTTGCACAAGACTAGATACGCTAAGGAATAGCAGTGCAACTATTGTAAATTCTGGGCATAATGGAGCGAACAGTGGGATTGGCAAACGTAATTCAAAATGTTGGTTCATTAGCAACGATTTATAAATTTGGTTGAGTTTTTGTAGGTCGCTTTTGGAGTTCATCGCATCATTTAACATAATATATAACACTGCGGTAACTTTTTTTTGAGGTTTGCTTTTCATGAGGTTTGCTTAAACTTTTGACTCTATTATACCGGGTCGTTGGACATAAAATTAGGAAGTCGAAGAATCATACCAGCTTTGGTGAATCAGGGCATCAACTGATAAGAATGCAGTTCCTCTGAACGGGTGGTCCTAGGGTTGAAGTCCCGATTGTTGAAGGATTTTCGACATCAGCAGCCGGGTGCTCTGATCGGCAGTTTTCTGTGGTTTCTCCGGTTCACACTTGGAGCAGTCTCTAACAAACGGGCCATAGACCGCGCTCGTGTTTCCTGCATCTTCCTTGTCCTCTCCTCGCGAAAAAATATGGAAAACTACTGATCAGAGCAGCTGGTCGCTAGAATTTTCTTCCAGACAGCGGCTGAATTAAACCTAGCTATGTAACTAGTGTTGAAAATCCTGCAACTGTCGGAACTCGAGCCCTAGGCCTTTCCGATCAGAGGTACTGCAGTGACATCAGTTGATGCCATAAACCACCTACACCGATGATACCATTTCTATTATTTACTATTTTGAAGGTACATCAAAAGAAAAAAAATCGCCATTTCGAATGAGTAAGAGTCATAATAACCATACACAGATGACAAATTAACAGTTCCCGCACAACTATGAATCCTTCTCATTTCCTCCCTAACTGATTGGCATGGAGAGAACGGCCGTGTCCTGCCGCACCTCGTGCACTAAGTAAATTACCGGCGCGGCGGTCTTCATCGATTATCGCGTGGGAGGCATGAGTTTCCGCGGCACGGCGCTTGCCCTTCTCATTAACCCGCGGCGCCTGCAAGGGTCGGGGCGCGGCAAGGCGCACCGTCTCTCTCAAAGAGAGAAAGAGAGAGAGAGAGGCGATTGGTGCTTAAGCTTCGTGGCGGGCAAATGACGAGGCGGAATGTAATGACGCGATTAATCCCTCTGGCGAACAATAACGTTTGCGCTCCGCGGCGGTCTGCTTAAAAATAGCTGTGCGTCATATTCGTTTACTGCCTGCCATCTTCTTCATTAACGACTCTCGAGGATTGTGTCTCTGACAGCGAAAGACTTCGTGGTTCAAAGTCGGCGCTTTGACGACGAAGGCGGAATGCAAGTGTTAGCCAATTTTTCTGACAATTATAGGATAATTTACTTGTCTTCCTGGTGTATTGTTTTGTTGATTATAATGATTCTACAAGAAATTCGATGGTATTTTCTATGGAATATTTAATTCATACACTCTTACCAAATACTACTTGAAGTTATGACAGGCATTTGATCAATTTTCATGCGTCATTTTTGTGACTTATGGTGTTGCATACTATTTAGATTTTCAATGGTAACATCTCAAAATTGTTTATATAGAATTGATAACTCTCGAATGTGTCGTGCCATGTGTAAATGTTTAGTGGCTTCTCAGAAACTATGATGGAATGTGTCAATGATATTGCACAACTACTAACCTGAGCACTATGCACATTCCCAGTTAGCATTTTTTTGTGGTCCCTTAAATTAAGATAGGAAAAAAAGATTCGAGGTTTTCTCACTGTTTTGTTTCACACAAAATTTGTTGCACGCTTATCTGCGTAGAGAATTTTTATCTTAAATATATTGACTGAATTTGGAAACACTCTAGTTGAAAACTTTGGGCACCATCGCTCAATGAATATTCTCATTGCTAAATAATTTTAAATGTAGGATATAGAAAGATAGTAAATTCTAATCAAGGATTACTTTTTTGAAGAATAGGAAATGCCTTTTTTGGTCTATGAATATATTATATTAATTGTCGAGATCATAATCTTTGCGGGGAAGTATGAGAATAGAGTGGGTTTGTTTGGAATATTCTCATTATTCGAACAGAAATTAGCAGGAAAATTCAATTTCTAATCCCAACAACCAGCGTGAGTATTTTTTAGTGAACGAAAAGCTACATGAACTTTAAATCTTCTTAAAAACAGTTTTGTTATTGCACCCTTCATCGCTCGTACTAGGATATATTTTGAATACGTTGAATACGTTCATTGATCTAGATTTTCATGTAACTCCCTCCTATGGATGATACAATCGTCCATTTCTCGGAAATAGAACCTTTATATTGATGAGAATAATACGATAGCTCTTCAGTTTTCCGCGCCTCCAATTCTCCAAGTTCACTCTATCTTCTCCCCTACCTCAAGAGCTAAGTGTGCCCGCGTCGCTTCCCAGATAGCGACAGCCCGCTGAGTGAACCAAGTCGCTATATTTAGTTGCCCATCCAAGGGGGGAAGACAGGGTTTCGTGTGTGTTTAAGAGAGGAGAATGTAGTTACGCGAGAAGAAACACGAATGTTACCTGGCCATACTGCCTCTGAACACAACCCATATGCTAATCAGGCAAACAGTGATTTGCATATTCACATTATGAAACTGACTATAAAAAATATCCGTAGGTCAGGTGCTTTGTTTGGATTTCAAAACAATAATCTAAAGAAACCCTATCCCTCAGATATGCTCCTCTTCAGTAAGCTGCACTACGCTGGTATGACAGAAAAGAAGATTCTCTCAGTTTAATCTAAATTCACTTTCAAACGGACTGTAACTCCATGTTCAGATTGTATTATCTGAAATGTTATCAGGCCTTCATTTGTTACTACACACATTATTTTAATGTCCCCATTAGACTTCAGCTTGAACAACGCGTCTTGTATAAGCTTGTGATTTATCGAAACAAAATTACAAGACACCAAATTCAATAAGTACATGAAGCGAGGTTATTGCTGGGATTGATAAACGTTGCCTGACTTGTTTCTAAGCTTGCTCAGCACAATCAGCCGCACATATTAAATTGTTCATTCGTGTGTCATTGCTTTGACTCATCGCTTGCTTTCTTCGCACTGCGCAGCGTAGTATGGGCATGCAAAAGATCAAAATCACGATGATTATTTGTTCTTAAAAATGCTTATTGTTATACAACATTCAATATAGTGCGACAGTAATGACATCGATAAAAGAAAGTGTTCTAATGTATTGGAGAAAAAACACTCCTAACCAGTTTCGACTTTGTTACATTTTCGAATACATCACAAGGCGTTAAGAGTATTGAGAAATGCAAACGAAACACTCAGATTTCCATATGATTCCTTGGACGAATTTCAATGAGTGTCGCATTGTAGCTAAATGGAATTCAAACCACCAGGTTGTTTCCTTTATACCTCACTGAATTTAACACCTAAAGATAACTCTTGTCATAGTATCGACAAAGGTTTTCGAAATGGTTGAACTTTCACAAAGGAGTGAATTTTTAACATCAGTAATATGGAGAATGCACTAAGATATTATCTGCTAAAAGTTTTAGAAGTCTCTTATGTTACCTAAGAATCATTTTGACGTTTTCAAAAGAGTAAAACAGAAATAGAAAAGAGTAATACAGTAATCAAGCTGTTTTCAGCGCGCTTCCAAAGCAAACTAACGTTTTCCCTCGACCGCAAAAACATTACCTGCGCCCTAACAAATATCCTTTGACAGCAAGTATTGGGCGCAATCGGCATTTTGGAAGAGTACATGTTTTGCACGCGAGGTTCAAAAGCGTAAAAAGCCAGAATAGAGAAGGCGAAAGATGATAGTATCCGAAGACACATTGATTGATTAGTGATTCCGGGGGCGTCAACTGCTAAAGTCATCTGTCCCGTTAGTGTAGTGCACATTTTTTCAACGCGATGTGGATGTTGCCCTGCTGACTGGCAGGAACCTGCCAGACCTACGCTTGCATGCGGGGACTTTCCCCCAGCAGGTATCTCTCACGAGCGAGGCACCACTTCAGCAGGAACAAGCTCGAAGAAGTTTCCCGACATAGGGATACTGTAGTGCATGCGAATGAATGTCTGTGTGTGTGTGGCGCGCGCGGTCCATGGCCCATATGTTAGGCTACTGCTCCGGGATTCGCCTGATGTTGATCTGAGAAACCTTTGAAAACTGTAAATTAGAGTAGCCTGCCGCTAGAATTCTCGCCCTGACAGTGGTTGAAATATATCTCGCTGACTAGCTAGTGTCGAAGTGCAAGACACATTATTTTAGTACTTGAGCCTGAGTGACCTCAGCTCTTATCAAACTCAAGGGGTGATGGAGTATGATTGAGGAGCAATGTGTGTCAACAGAAATGGGAGAACACCGAGGAAACAGGCATTATCCATCACACATTCCACATTTCATGACAGAAATTCGACACCGATACATAAAAATTGGAAAATAGCACATGTCGTCAAGGTGTGAGATTCCGATATGCTAAGGGACAAGACAGTACTGAGTAGTTTAGAGGTGTGACGTAGCTCATTGTGTAGAGAAAGATACATTTAGTGTGTTTAATGTCATGTACTGCTAAACGTATCATACCTTCTAGATACTAGGTCTTCCTTAAAGTGTGATTTGATAAGTAAATGCGAATTGATCGCTTTTCAACAGGTGGTAATGAGGCGATAGCGTAAGTCACCACACTTCTCTTAGAGCGTAAACTTTGTTGTTTCAAATGGGTTCAAATGTTTATTTGACTTTGTTTAAATCGTTGTAAAATTCTGAGGAAGAAATTGAACAATTTTTCTGTTTTCGAGGCGCTCATATGCAATACATTATGCTTCATTTCGTAACGCGGGGAAGAACAGCTCTCTTTACGGAACATCGAGGCCTCACGGCCGGCATGGCGCGTGGGGGGGGGGGAGTCTCGCGACTGACGCTGTATTTACACACACTACCCTCCTATAAGTGTGTGAGGAAAGAGAAAGCCCCAGCACCCTGCCCGTTTGCTTAGGTACTGCTGCAGCATACACCTGGTACTGATTGGAAGAACCATAGAAAACTACCGATCAGAGCGGCCGGCTGCCAGAGTTCTCCTCAAACCGAAAGGCGGCTAAAATCGAACTAGCTGTTTAGCTCTTGTGTAAATTCTCTACCGCGGGTACTCGAACCCAAAAACCTCCCGCCCAGAGACTCCGTAGAGGCAACAGTTGTTACCTTGAGCCTTTCAAGTCTGTGGGGGTTGAAGACACAGGCCCGTCCGGGCTCCCCGTTATCAGTGCGAGAATTAGAGTGTGAGAATAAAAATAACAATAAGAAAGAAACGTTCAAACTAAAACGCGTCATTTATAAGTAAAACATATTTTCTACACCTAAGGAAACGGCCAAAGCCCCATTCTGTAAATATGTTAGATAAGGCATGTAAGCTATAAGTTAGTTGTAAGATTAGCTTTGGTTAGATTATAAGTACTCCCCTTCTGCTGCAAAAGCCAAGTAGGACTGCAGCGCGGGCGCAGATTGTACTGCCCCGAAAATAAAATAAATTACCGCTTAGCCAGGAATACGAGGGAGTTTGTGCCACCTCGAACGTAAATCACTATCAATCTTCTGCGCATGCGCAGATGCACTGAAGTGGCGCGAAAATTAAACTGCACTTATTTTCGGGGCAGTAAATTCCCTACTGTTGGCGGGATCTTGAAAAATCGGGCTTTCCGTGTATTGTCTGATTTTCTTTAGAATGGGATGATTTGACAGCTAGTGCTGGTAACACAACTGGCGATTCTGTGGTTGTTGTGTCCTTGAACGTATTAGACTCTCCTTCCTATATTCATTCGTTTGCGGTTGGCTAACTTGTAAAAACGACCCTCCCTGGCTGTAATGTCCTCGTCCGACGAAAATATAGTGCGCCACGAGAAATAATTGAAATTAGGAAGTGCGGAGCTTTGTGCTCTTCTGAAGAAAATCATTCTTTTTATAAAAATTACATTGAATTTAGTTTTAATGTGGTACGTATTATGTTTGTTTTAAAATCGAGTCTTAAATGTGAGATGCGTACTCGTAATGATGCACATGTTTACTTCTCTGAAGTACACGTGATGTTCACTTGTTTCGCGAACTGTCACTTTATCCCGATCCTTAAGAAAATCGTTCTATACTGGGAGCCTCGCGCCACCTGTCGCCCTCCGCGCCGCCCTCGGGCGCCGTCGCCCCGCGGCGCGGGGGGCGCAGTGACAAGCGCTTTCGGGCGCGCGCGTCAGTTATGCTAAGCGCCCGCTCCCGGCCGAATTACTCATCCATCATGCATGAGTAATAAAAGTACTCCGCTTAAGGACTGCGGCTGCGCTGTTGATACATTGCTGTGGAAGAAACTGGATACCGCGGGCGGACCTTTCCGTCGCCCCACCGAGGCTTTGGAACTTAAACAAGCTCATTAATAATATGCATGCGCGCCTGCCGGGCGAAAGGGTGGACCGCGAGGACACATATTTGGACACGTTGCGTTTAATGGCGATTTAGTTCACGATCGAATTAATGCAGGCAACGCCAATGCACGCGTGATCGATCAGTGGTACGTCCGGAACAAGTCTCTCTTCGAAAGGCAGAATGTGGCAGAAAGCAGCGTCCGTTTACTTCGATCAAACAAATCGAAAATCATGATTGATATATAGAATGATATTACCGATAGGTATCGTGTTATCAGAAATAAGAATATTAATATTTGCAACGATTAGTGAAAAGATAACTACGTCAGGGGGGTATGTTGGGGGAGGTAGTTGCAATTATTACTTAAAATTTTACTACTTTGTCATTTTAAATTTATTACTCTTATCGTCCTAATTACTATTAAACAATTGTAATTTGCTATTCTATTTTAATGCAAGATTTCCAGACATTCTCACTGACGTAGGAATGGAAAACAAATGAAATAATTAGAAAAAAAATGAAATTCACGGAATCTGCAAAATATAAAATAGTACTTTCAATATGGAAGCGATTGATTAACTGATTTTCCGTGTTTCCGGCTTCGTCAATTGCTATGGTCATTTGTGTGCTGTAAGAGTGTTTTTATCAGCAGGAGATAGCGTGTTGTTCTCTCTCGGTGTTGGTGAAATCCGGTGCCAACCTGTACGTTGACTTGCAGGATTCTCCAATACAAATATCTCCTCCAGCAGGGTAGCCTCACTCGCACCTGTTTTAAGCTCTCGACTGTGTATGATAGTGTAGTTCATGAACGTATGTAAGTAAGGAGTAAAGATACAAGGAAGAGGAGGAAAGATCGCGCACGGCCCATGGCACGTTTGTTTGGATAGTACTCAGGCATTCGAAAGCAGCACAAGAAAACTACCGATCAGAGGAACATATCACAAAATTCTCCTCAGCCAGCGGCTGAATTGGGGTCGAAAATCCAGCAATCGTCGAGGTTCGACCCCTAGGACTTCCCAGTCAGAAGTACGACAGAGCTTGCAGCATTTGCTCTGAGGCACCTCAGCTGATGCGGGTGCCCAAATGATAGCACCTACATCTTTTTGAAGGAAAGGTTCCGCTTAATACCGTAAAATGCTCATTTACCCTTCCCCTATCGTAAATAACTCCAAATCAGAGCATAAAATAAGTTTTTTTCAGTTTCACTGATTTTCTACACTCTTGTGGTACTCTTCGGACACTGACCCCCAACAGTAGACGCCAACCAATCAAGAAACCGCAGTGAAGAACGCAATGCAGCCTTCGCAAGGCAGTCCTGGGTCACTGCCTGGTGTCGAGTCCAAGTCACCGCGTTCAATGCAGAGCAGCGGCGACTTCACAAGGCGGAGAGGCGACGGCGGCGGCGGCGCGGCGCGGCGCGGTGCAGGAGGCCGTGCGGCGTGTCAGGGGGCCGTGTCCCCATCGCCGCTGTGTTTACGGCCGAGATAGCCATCGCTGTCGACGGCCTCCACACGAAGCCACATGCGATGCACAGCCGAAGAGAATTAGAATGGGGAAGTGGAAACGGACCACAGAAAGCTTCAAAGAAACCTCCCAAGAAAATGTATTGTAATAAATTGAGTAAAGAAGAAGACTACGAAATACCGTAAAAATGCTTGGGAAGAATGAAAATAACTACTGTGAGAAAATCCACAACGTTAACGCATTTGAAAATGCATCTAAATATCATATTAAGACATTGAAATAAAAACTGAAATAAAGAGCAGACTTGACCGCATGAGAAAATGAAAACCGTGATTAAACATTAAAATTGAAAAACAAGAAACATGTAGAAAATAGTATTAGTGAAATGAAATCTCAATCGAACTTAGTGAAAGACTGTGAATGAAAGAGAGTGGACTGTAAATTGGGTTGAAACGTGGCTTCGTAAGAAGCATACTATGGGCATGAACACAAATGAACAATTGTTTCACATTTGCGCAAAAATTCAACTCTAATCGTTGTAAAATTTCGTCTAAAATATTTGTCAGTTTTATATTATGGAACCCTAATAACCTGGAAAACAAGTCAATTACATTTTGCAACTCGTTTGCAGGGAATATTTTTGTAAAATGTTAACATTTTTTACATTGCTATTTCACGATAGTAAAATATTATACAGGGAGTCCCACCAACTATCTTGTGCCACCCTCATAAACTCCTAAACTCCATATCGATGTACAGATTTTGCTCAATAATGCGGAATCATGGGGAAAGTGATATGGTGCAGAGATATTGGTTGAAATATTTTTAGTTTTCGACAAATTTAACCATGTTTGATATTTTTTCGTACTAGCAATACATAGATGATAAAGAGAAAAATGTAATGATGTAATATACGTTAATATTTTGACTATTGCAACTATCCCCAAAGGTGACAGTTGAAAGGGTTGCTACGGGAAATCTTGTATATTTAAATTAAATTCACATGAAGAAAAGTATAATTTTATACTCAAAATACTATCATAACATTGAATTGATGCCTTATTTTACTTGGGAGGCTCGGGTCATCAGGCCCGCTCTTCCGTCTGACCACGCAAATTTCGCTACTCTCTTTTTACCTAATAGCGGAGAAAGACGGTATTAGTCGGAGGGACGAAACAGGCGATTTGAATATATCTCAGAGGAGTCGTTTAGGCTTGAGAATCTGTTACATGCAGTAAATCTACTAACATGGGACGGCCGGCTTTACTTCCTCTCTGAAGAAAGGCATATGAAGGATTCTTTTGCCCTTGGAATTCCAAGGCTTCGATCGGGTTTGAACCCGTGAACTTCGGTATAATGTCCTTTTCGCTAACCGTTACTCCATCTCTGCCACAATAGCAACAAGTGTTACATCATCGCACTCATCTATTTATAATCTATCTATTGCTAGTGAGATAAATACATGATTCCATTTTAAAAATTAGACATTGTTAAGCGAAAACTGTATTTCATATCGGGAACCGTTTAGAAGTTATGCGGGTAGCCCATAGTTGGGACCTGTATTCTTCTCAGTTTTTAGTATATTTGTCACTCCTGGCCGACTCTTATCCGTAATCTACAAAAGCGATGTTGATTCCATATTTCTTCAAGCATAACATATGGTGACCTAAATATTATTCATCCGATATTCAGCTCCTGGTAAAACTGCAGTCGGGAATTGAAACCACATTAATCGAAAAATATATCTAAACTTAAGCAACCTGTCACGCACTATATTTTAATAAGTTAAATATAATTTTCTTGATACGACAGTTGGTGTTATTAAAATACTGGGATGTAAAAAAATACTTTTAACAGAATTGCAAGGATAGCTTACTCCCTTCTTCAAATTATGAATAATGTACATTCAATTTGAATTGAAGCTGCGGGACCTGTTCTCGAAAACGGTGTTGTCTCCATATTTTCACAGCGATTCTTTCCCCCCCTTGTTTCCCTCCCCCTTTTTAGAGCAGTTAAAGGAGAGCGTAGTAAACAAGATGCACATCTGAGTGAAAATGCAGAGTTGACGGCGGCCGCAAGGAGGGGGGGGGGGACGCCGCAACGGCCTTCCCGGCGTCGTCGCTCGGCGTCCGCGGCGCGGCGCGTCCGTGCGGGCGGCGGGCGGTGGCTGGGCGGGGTCCAGGCGCTAACTCGCCGCGTTAATTGACACGAGGTAATGGCGGCGCGGGCAGGGCTCGGGGGTCACGCCGCACACTGGTTGCTCAGCTACAGTGGAGGGCGCGCCAGGGCACCCAGTGAGGCAAAGTCGCTTCGCAAAAAGGCCGCAAGCATCGAAGCGCACGCGGAAATCTACAGTGGTTTCTGTGAAGGCGTCCGAAAGAGCGATGCCGTACGAAAAGTAGAAAAAAATGGAAGTTAAGATCCCGTTTAAACTTTGTTTTATCATAACAATAACAATAAGAAAACAACTTTTAGATCAAACTGTTGTTAATTAGAACCGACTGAAAAATTTTGTTTGAGATACTAGTAGAAGTACCCTGAGTTGCCTAAGAATGTATTTATTACATTCATCTATTAGACTTGAAAATAAATAAATTCAATCTGCCAAGGACATCTCCGCTTTGAGATGCCCCTCCCCGTGCTGCTTCGCCCTGCCCTGGCCTGCTCTGCGGCGCACAGCCTCCTTCCCCCTGTTCTCGGCCTGCCCTATCTCCTCTGCCTCCCATCCAACCCTTCGTGCCCTGTCAGGTTCGTTATGATTACTGTTGCTACCACCATCGTTGCTGCAGACGCAATGTTGCATACTCTTCCAGTAACAATTTTCATCTAAATTAATTAAACCGTAATAGCTCTAATAGAATATGTTAAGAAGAATTTAGTAGGAAATTGCAGAGGATTTCAGAAATGTTTAATATTTATGGATAGATTTCTTCACAATTTTCAAAATATTAGCAAAAAACTGTAAGAGACTCAAGGGTAAAGAACGAAAATAAGGGTATTTTTTACTAAATCTCATTCAGACAATAACTTTCCTCTTAATTTGAATTGCGAATAAAAAACGTCATTGATATTACAATAAAATTAAATATGTACGAAACTAGATTGTACTACGTATGGAATTTGAAAAAAAATGCATAAGCTATGCCAGACAAAACTCTTTTTCTTTCTAGAAACGGTGTCGAAATCGGTTTAGTCGTTCCAGCGCTCAGCCATGAGAAGCAGACAAAAATCGTTAACAGAATTATTAATTTGGTTTTAATATTATCTAAATATGCACATGACACACTCCAATTGTATTTATATATTTTAAAAACTTGTGTCTAAAACGTCAGGAAATGCGATTTTAAGTAAAATACTACCAAATATTTGTTAATGGTTCAAGGACTTTTTATGCAGTCAATATTTAATATACTGATAATAATATTCAGAGGAAATAATAGTTATTTATGATACGAGTTGTAAAAGTGACATTTTACAAGAGAAGGAAATCTTGCAATACAAGGCCGATAGGCCGAGTGGTGTAATCCTAGGAGCAAAATAAAATCACTTTAACAGGCGTGTCATAATTTATTTTGAGACAGCATTGCAGACTTTAATTTAATTTTAATTCTAGTACAGAAATCACTTAATGATACATTAAAGCCAGTTGTAGATTATGCACTGGTATTAAAAATTGAACTTTTAATATGCTGTAAATGAAAATGAAAGAGCCACTTTTGCAACTGGCAATCAAAACAAATTATGATACTGAAAATGATTTTAAGATGAACCTAAATGCACTGTTTTTTTCCCAGGATATGTTAAGTCGTGGACTATTAACACCACAATAAGAATTAGCGAATGAAAATAATTGATCAGGTCAACATGTGACAACCGGACATGTTAACGAAACTTAGAGCGCTTTCGTTGGCAACCTGCAGGAAAGGGATTGCCAGTAGCATGAAACCTACATTTAAATCAATGCAATGAAGGACAAATTACACCAAAGCAAAATATATTTTCTCTTTCAATGTTTTCACGGGCGATACAAGTGGCATGATCGACCCAAAACGTATGATCAATTGACTTTCGCACAGAAAAAACTAAATATGGAATAAATGGAATTATTCATATTTATATTTTTAGTTAAAATTAAACCTCAAGAATCTGTTATGATGAGTATTGCATAATTGAAATGAACAATTAAAATACAGCGCACGGTGCCTTCTATTGAAAAAAAGGTGAATGAACCTAGTCCTAAGGCCACAGCGGAAGATCCAGCGGAGAGAAGACGAGACGGCAAGTTGTGTTGGGAAACCCTGGGCCAACATACAGTGCCTCGCGGCGAGAACGCGATGTCCGATACAGAGGCCCCACCTGGAGTTTAATTAAAAGACTCAATTTTATGCTACGTGATAAGACTCCCAGCAGCAGCTGCTGCTGCTGCCGCCGCTGAGGTGCCGGCAGCGGGCTCGACGTGCTTACGGCATCGCGCGTTCACCTGAAGGGTCCTCCCCTCCCCTCCCCTCCTCCCCTCGCGCCGTATCAAGTGAAGAATCCCCCCTCCCAACCCTCGCAGCTCGCAGTGGCTGCTCGCACGGCGCAGCCGCGCAGTGGCTGGAGGCTGCATGTGTCGTGAACAAAAATCGAAGCGAGTTCCAGTCCACTGCCCTACTGCATTTCAATCCCGCCTGGAAATGTCACTGCGTAAGTAGGTAGTCGTCTGGAAAGCTTTTGACAAATAACGACCAAATTACAGGCGTGGTTTGCAAGTCTGTTTCGCGCTGGCTGCGAATCTGTCGCCACTACTACTTGCTTCGATGTTCACATTACGGGGAAGACTGCTGCTGTGGCATGCACTATTGAAAACAGCCAGGCTTTTTTGCGCGCAAGGCTCAAGCTTTACTAAGGCTGGCGGTGTTTTTCGAGTCTTCCTTGCGTCAGTTGTAAATCTTTGGCGCTTCATTGAGCTAACAGTAAAGCAAGTAGTGGCGAAGACAGATTCCCAACCGGCGTTCGCTGAGCTGGAATTGTGTTGCATCCTCAGCACCGCTGACTGGGAGCTCTAAGGTTCGAGTCCCTAAGATAGCAGATTTTTGACACCAGCTACATAGGTGGGTCGAATATAATCTCTGTTTGGAGACGAATTCTGGCGACGGACTACTAGTGCACTAAATTACCACCATCACTACCACCACCACACATATCTGGAGGCCAGACGGGAACTTAGATTTGTTCCAGGCTCGGGAGGTGCTCTCCTATGTGAAGACGAAAAACGATGTGAAGGTCGGCGCCGGTTCCAAGGGAGAGGAACACCGCCATCTTTCGGGATATAACATTCATTACTACACTTACGACAGACATTTAATTTCCTTAAGTCGAAGACGCTCAAGGAATCGATAAATATTCACTCACCGAATTATTCGCAAGTTAGACCTGTCTTGAAGAGGTTGAAGATAATATATAAGTAACATAAGTTGAGTCGTATGACCTTGTAAGAGGTATTTGCGCGCACTGGAGATCCGAAACGGCATCTTGGCATTTCTCTCACACGTATCTGGTACCATTTCGGCCAATTGTAAATATATAGCCATCTCCTCGTCGTTTCCACCGATATTTGTTCATTGTGCTACGAGACGCTAGCAATCAAGTCGAAGAGGAAGCACATTTCCTATCAGCGTGGGGCGAACCGGGCTTGCGTGGTGGAGCATGAAGGTGCATGGGCCGCCTTAGTTGCTTCTGTGGGCCGTCTCTGGCCAGTGAGCACCGGCGGTGGGGCGCCATCTCCTCGTCGTTTCCGTCCGCATCCGGCGATGACGGCGGCGGAAGCGCAGGGCGTGAATTAAACCCCAGTTTCTGTCCACAACATACAGCACGCGTCGAGGGTGGCATCTTCCTTCGAAAACAGCTGCTGTGACTCGTAGGGGGTGATCTCAAGATGAAACAGCGGTACGTTCGGGACGCGCGTGAGGACCCCAGTGGTTTTCAGTATCGCCCCCTGACGACGAACAAGGGAAGGAAGTTGGATACTCATGCACACACGTGGAAACTCAGAGGCGAGACACGTTAACAAAAGTCCACATTATGAAGTTGTTCTACTAAAACATATTGCTTGTTTTATGATTACAAAGTAAAAATGGTATAGTAAGAGTTTGTGTTCACATTCATTCTAATATTCTGCTGCTGGTAAATCATATTTCTTATTGTAAAATACACCTATGATTTCATGACTGTATCGTTAATATATGACTCACGATACAAATATAACGTATATTTCACCTTACTTTGTACAAATGACAATGCCCAAAGAATAGAGAGACAGAGTCAAATAACGATTTTCTCGTTACATGTGGTCGCGTGTAATCTCATCTGAACCACATTTTTTTAAACATAGAAGTGAAATCTTAAAATTCACGAAAACTGAATAAGAGAGCATTTACAGAAGATTAATTATTAAATTTGAATAAATTCATTGTTATAATAGCGGTAATATCTTAAAAGAGTACAAAAAGCCTCTTAATTCGAGAATTTTATTAAAATTTTCCATTGAATTACCTTGTTATTCCCAATTTTTATATAAACATTTAACTTGATTTTGGTTGCAACACTTATTACTACACAAAATTTATAACATAACATTTCATTTAGATATAAAACTATTCTAGTGAGCTGCCATCGCGGCAACCATTTGCAGTTCAATATATCTAATCTAATTACAGAGTATTTCTGCGTGGTGGATGATGCCCAACTTTAAGAAAGGCACTCACAAACGTGTTACGTTTAATGACACTGGGCAACAGCAGGACGAACGGCGATTCTCAAAAGACATTGACTAGGAAGGTCCACGAAGTGGTAGTCAATAACAGCTGAGGCCGGTATTCACTCCAAGAAGAAGCACGGAATTGCAAAACAGCGGATTATTGTAAATATTGCGTAGTATTAAATGAATTGAATGAATGTATATCGCGCATTGTTTGTGTGAGAAAGGGAGAAAGAAATAAGTAAAAAATAAAACAAATAAAATAAAACCCATTGAAATATTAAACACACTTCTTACAAATTAAACAATTTTTAAACCTAGGTTAAATAACCAAAAAAAACTATGAGGTTAGTTTATAGCATGCGTCTAGCGACAAAGTTGATTTTAATCAGCTTTAGCTTGATTGATTCAAGAACTTCCTTCCTCGTTCTGCCGGCAAAATCCAAGTGCGCGTGCTGATATGTATTGCCCCTGAATGATATAAATTACCGTCTCGCCAGTGATACTGGCAAGACATGGAGCGGGGAGGGCCACGGGCGGTCTGGTTGCCGCTTGCGCAAGGGATCCTCTCAGGAGGGGCGCATGAGAAGCGGGCGGGCGGCCGAGGGCGGGCCAGCGAGCCAAAGGGCGAGGTCAGGCAAAGAAGGCGGACAGGGCGAGGGCGCGCGGGTCTGGGCGAGCGAGGCGGGCGAAGCCGGGCGAGGGCGTGCGAGGGTGGAAGAGGCTCGAGGGCAGGCGGGCGACGGGCGGTGGCTGGTAGGGGCGAGTGGGGCGGTCGGATGGGATAAAGGGCGGGCGGGCGGCGTGAAGGCGTGGGGGGGAGGCGGGCGGGGGAAGGAGGGAAGCGGGGGCAGGAGGGCGAGAGCCCCGCCAAAAGGGGCGCTCTCCTCTGCGCGGGGCTTGGCCTTAGTTGTTCCGGCTGCCGCGAGTTCCGGGCGCAGCGGGGGGCCGGGCGCGGCCCTCGCCCCCGTCCCCACCCCGCTGCGCCCTCTGCGCGGGAAACACTGCCGGCCG